>JAQFYZ010000800.1:0-32721 GCA_034695085.1 Cylindroiulus punctatus
TGTTTTGCAAACATTTTTCAAAAACTGGTTCATTTTATGCATTGTTTTGCAAACATTTTTCAAAAACTGGTTCATTTATGCATTGTTTTGCAAACATTTTTCAAAACCTGGTTCATTTTATGCATTGTTTTGCAAAAATTTTTCAAAACCTGGTTCATTTTATGCATTGTTTAGCAAACATTTTTCAAAAACTGGTTCATTTTATGCATTGTTTAGCAAACGTTTTTCAAAAACCTGTTCTTTTTTTTGGAAAAATTTTGCAAAACTAGAACACTTCTTACATTTTTTGCAAAAATTTGTCGCCTTCATACATGTACAGTATATGAAATCTGGCCCATTTGTCTACACTTGAAGAGGTTTCTTATCCGCCTTGAATTACCAGTAAAAAGAAAATTTGGAGTAAAATTGGAGGTTTTTGTGGTTGGTGCTGCGCAGTGTCTACTTAATTATACATGTATGTCAATTTCAAAAACATTTACATTATGTAAATGCACAATAAGCAATATTTACAGCCTTTCATAATTGGTGTATGCCTAATTCTTTTGAATTTCCAATGGTCGGAGAAATTTGCTTCAAAATTCGGAAAAGTGAGGTACGTTTATCATTTATTCAATGATATTCAATGATTCAAGAAATTAATAATATTTAGAAACGTTTTCGTTTTATAAAGAAAAAGCGATCATGACTCGGCTAAGCATCAAGATGGCGTCCAAATGTGCTATGACCAGCCTTTTTTAAATCCAGGACCTTCAATCGCACGTGGGCACGCGCGCCCCCTACCACCCTATCCCGGTTGGCCGCACGGTGGCACGCAGCGCCGGTTGGTGCATCCCAGCGCCGCGCTGCCGAGGGGCGTCACATTCGCGTAGAATTTGGAACTTGATTTCGAACGCACTTGGCGGCGCCATTGAAGTCGCCATTCGGCTCCCAGTCCGCAGGCTGTGTGGTCGCGTTTCGTATATCCGGACATGTCAGAAAACGCCCCGGGTCCGCCATGAACAACAACATCGACGATTCCATCGACAAGAAGAAGCCGGGCTTCGGCGTCCACGCCGAGCTTCGCCACCGCTACCTTCTGCTGGGCCGCGACGCCCTGGACTCCGGCGTGGGCCCGGCCGAGCTGCGGCAGGCGCTGCTGAGGGCGCCGCGTCGCTCCAGGGGCCGCTGGTTCCTGGCGCTGGCCGTGCTGTCCGCCGTCCTGCTGGGCGCCGTGTGCAAGGACGGCGTCTACCGCTCCGTGCTGGGCTCCCGCTGCCTGTTGCAGAACAACTTCGTGGTGATGGAGGTGTCGCGGCCCCCCACCGACTGCCGCGCGTGCAGAGGCGTGCGCGGCGTGCTCGTGCTGAGCAACGCCACGCGCGAGGCCTTCGCCCCGCACGCATACGCGGGACGGCCCGTGCTGGTGCGAGGCGCCGCCAAGCACTGGAGCGCCGCCAGGACGTTCAGCTTCGACTTCTTCAGGCGCCTGTACGCAGACACACCCGGCGCACTGGAGAGCGTCGAGGACGAGTGCCAGTTCTTCCCCTTCCGCACCGACTTCGTGTCACTCAGGGACGTGTTCGCCATGACCCCAGAGCGGGCCGCGGATGGACGACAGCCGTGGTACATCGGATGGTAAGTGCCTTATGCAATTCTGGCATCATCCTGCGGGAAAACTGCGTTATGTTCAAATCCATCATGCAGGAAAACAGCCTTATATTCAAATCCATCTTGCAGGAAAACTGCATTATGTTCAAATCCATCCTGCAGGAAAACTGCGTTATATCATGATCTATCTGGTTATATTCAAATCCATCCTGCAGGAAAACAGCCTTATATTCAAATCCATCCTGCAGGAAAACTGCCTTATATTCAAATCCATCTGCAGGAAAACTGCATTATATTGAAAACCATTCTTCAGGAAAACTGCGTTATGTTCAAATCCATCCTGCAGGGAAACTGCGTTATTATACATAACTTATATCATGATCTATCTGGTTATATTCAAATCCATCCTGCAGGAAACCTGCCTTATATTCAAATCCATTCTGCAGGAAAACTGCATTATATTGAAATCCATCCTGCAGGAAAACTGCGTTATGTTCAAATCCATCCTGCAGGAAACCTGCCTTATATTCAAATCCATCTGCAGGAAAACTGCATTACATGTATATTCGAATCCATCCTGCAGGAAAACTACATTACATGTATATTCGAATCCATCCTGCATGAAAACTGCATTATATTCAAATCCATCCTGCAGGAAAACTGCGTTATGTTCAAATCCATTCTGCAGGAAAACTGCATTATATTCGAATCCATCCTGCAGGAAAACTACATTACATGTATATTCGAATCCATCCTGCATGAAAACTGCATTATATTCAAAGCCATTCTTCAGGAAAACTGCCTTATAATCAAATCCATCCTGCAGGAAAACTGCATTATATTCAAATGCATTCTGCAGGAAAACTGCATTATATTCAAATGCATTCTGCAGGAAAACTGCATTCGTTCTGCAGTTTTACACGGAGTATGGCAAAATGTTTGAATATTCTGCCACGTTATGAAATAAAATATGGCAGTTTTTCTGCCATAAAACACCTGCACTAAAATAATGCAAAAAATGCAGTTTATAGCAGTTTTATGGCAGTATTTTGTACAATCATGGAATGCACTTATTCTGCCATCCAAATTCTGCCATAAATGGCACATTTTTTGATTATATGATAACAAAATGGCACTATATTAAAATATTCTGCCCGATATTTTTTGTTGGGTTTGCTTGGTTGGGTCATGGTTGGCGCCAGTGTGGAAGGTCAAGGTGCAACGATAGGCATGGATGGATGTTCAAACACTCAGGCCAACTTGTTATTTGCAAAAGCTGATGCAAGCCGTCCATTTTAGCTTTATCGAATGCTTCATATTACATTTATGAACATGTTGATACATGCAAAACATGTAAGAGTTGGAGGTCGTTCAAATATTGTCAGCAGGGCCTATTCACTTTTGTGCATTGCATTATACTGTAGTCTACGTGTTGATTTTTCCCGTTTGTTTACTTGCCAGTGGGTGTGATTAATAACGACGGGAAGGTCTTCGGGCGTCGCCCATCTTTGACCCACTTCCGCCTGGCGGTGGTCGACATGCCCGAACATGTCCGGCCTTGGCGTTTTCTGGGGAATCCCGATGGAATTTAGGTGCCCTTGGAATGATCCACGATTCCTACCATCCAAGGTCTCACTCGTCAGCGATCGATACTACCAGAACTTCCCTATATCCCAGCAAAAAATGTCAGGCATAATGCATTGCAATGCAGTTATAATGCACTTTTATGACAGAAAAACTGCCATATTTGGTTCAGTTTTTGCAGAATGAATTTGAATATATTGCACTTTTTCCACAGGTTATTTTCTGCTGGGATACCAGTCGCAAATAAAAGCCCATGGGCTTTTGTTGTTGGGGTTGATGTTGAGGGCGGTGATAAAAATCTAGACTGTGGATCCAATGCAGCTGATGTTTACATGAGTTCAATTTTCACCCCTACCTACTAGTACATGTACTTTTATCTTCTCTTCCGCGTTCTTTCCAAAGACATTTACAATGTACTTTCTCGAAAATGGATTAGAAGTGGTACATGTAGGTCGTATTAGCATCAAATGAATCAATCATGCATTTGAGAAAATAAAAGCAGCTACTTTAAAATTGTGTAAAATGCTGCAAAAAATGCTCACGCCTTACTTTTGGCGACAGAAAATGCATGAGGGGAACATGGCTAAAGTCACTCATTTTGGGAATTTTTCACGAGAGGGAAATTGCTTGTTTTGTTTCAAGATTTTTAATCCCCGCCAACAAGGGCAGCACCTGTAACTTGTTACAGGTGCTATTTTACACGTTGCACTTTTTGTCCAGTGAATTTGCCTCCGCTCGCCATATGCTTTCCAATGCAAGGTCATCAAAGGGTGTACGACATTTTAAAGTGGAACTGTAAACTTTGTAATTCGATATTCATTCAACATTCGCAAACAATGCCATACCATAGGTCAAGGTAAATGGTAGTCAAATGTACGTCATATCATATTTTTTGATTTGTAGAGAATCATCCCAGCAAAAAATATTCAAATAAATTGCAATTATTTTGCCATTAATGGCACTTTTTTTTACATTTATGACTAAATAATGAAAATATATTTGAATATTTTCAGAATTTTTTGCTGGGATCTCAAAAGCAATTCAAATTTATACTGTAGCTGACAGTGGGACCTTTTTGTAGGCCTACATTACACATTATCTGAAAAACTTGGAAGTCGGGGGAAAATTCGTAGGTCTGGAATTTTTTGTGACACAATAGTTTCGATTGTTATGGTTTGATTAAAATCTTGAACTCGACATAAAAACAGCATGCAAATGGATTGATGAGTCCATGGATCTCGAAGTGGTAGGCAAAACGCATGACACGACATTAGCCTTTTCTGGAAAACCTTAATAATGTCAGGGGAAATTTCATTCAAAATTCGGTTTGACACCCTGTAAAAATAAGTCAATAAGCATCACGCAGATTTTCAAATGGCACGATTAAAAATTGCTTTGTTCACTTTGAAAACCCAGCAAAAAATATTCCGAAAATACTCAAATAAATTGCAATTGCTTTGCCATTAATGGCACTGTTTTTTACATTTATGGCCGGCGAAATAATCGCAATATTTTTGAATATTTTCGGAATATTTTTTGCTGGGAAGTCTGGTTTGTTTGACGACCCGAATTTTATTTTTTATTTATTCTCTGCTCTGGTATATAGTGCACCAAATCGGTGACCCGTAGCTTCCAAAATATTGAACCATGACATTCACAATGGCCAACACGTGTCCACGTCCTGCGCCATGAATGAAATCCAAACGTTATTCATCCCTCGTTGATTCATCCTCCTTATCTATTGTGACAACGATATAAAAAACGATAAATTTTATTGAATGAAATGACGCTTTTCTCGCGAGCTTTTATGGGACGCTTCCCCTCTCCCTCGGCTTTTATACACGTGTTTACCCTCCATATTTGAGAAGTAAACAAACCTTCACCTTAAAAAAATCTGGGATGGGATGGGGTGGATTAGGATAATCCTGTAGGTTGTTATCGCGCTGCAAATGGGATGTAATGCAGCCCAGGAACACCAAATTATCGGCGAAGGTCGTGTGGTGCACGAAAAAAAAAATACAAATCTGTAGTTTCTTTTTGCTCTAGTTGAGGCCCCTTTCTGAGAACCCTCTTTGTCTGGTATTTATCGTTAGGGGAAGGAAGCAGAGGCCCCAAAAGGTACACTCCAGAGAAAATGAGGAAGGGAGGCGAGCAAAGCCGCAGGAATGTTGAACATTTTAGGAGCCAAATTTGCCAAAACGTAACTGCGAAAAATCTGTTTGCAATTTTTTTTGCAATTTTGCAACACATTTTGACATCGTAAAACAACTTTCATATTTGATCAACATGTACAGCTGTACATGTACGTAGGCTACTACACTAAGTTTGGTTGACGTTCATTCTCCCCTAAAAACAAAATTATATTTTGAGTGCCCATCAGAAAATATCATGTGGAAAAAATGCAATATATTCAAATCCATTCAGCAGGAAAACTGCATTCATTCTGCAGTTTTACACGGAATATTACAAAATATTTAAATTCTGCCACATTATGAAACAAAATATGGCAGTTCTTCTGCCATGAAAGTACATTATAACTGCACTAAAATAATGCAAAACAACTGCAATATTTCCACCATTTACTGCAAAAAAACTGCAGTTTTATGTCAGTATGTTTGCAGTCATGGAATGCACTTTTTCTGCCATAAATGGCACATGTTTTGATTCTGTGGCAAAAAATGGCACTATATACAAATACTTTGCCGGATATTTTTTGCTGGGTATTACCGCAATAGTGTATGCATTTTTCATTTGAATGCAGTATCATCCGAAACATACCGAGGTCATTAAAATTACAATGTAGCTACATGTACACTGTAGGTAAAATAGTGCGGTCTGTTTTGGGTATTACTTTAGCATAATTTACCGGATTCCATGATTAATTACATTCATTTTTATGTATGTATGTATGGGAAAATTATGGATTTAGGATAAGTCGTAAGAATTCGACATATCAGTAATATGTTGACTCTGTGAGCACCTTTGCCCCAGATGGCCAAAATAAAAGCATAGGTAACCGGAATGTACTGGGTAATAGTGCATAAATCTTTTAACGGAAATTGGCACAGTCAACTAGTTTCCAACCACATGCCATATGGTAATTTTCACCCAAATCGACCAAATTTATATCCCTGCAACCAGGCACAGGTGAAAAGCGTTTGTAGGCCAGCCCCGAAGAGACTGGGTTACGAGGTACTTGGACCCGTTAATGACAGTTCAATTTGACACACCTGAAGTGGCAACTCATAAAAACACAATTTGCCGAATCACCCAGCTTACCTTGCCGTTGGTGACAGGTTGGGCCATGGTGCCACTGTCAATTAGCTAATGTAACGGTTGTTCTGTCAACCTTTTTTCATTTTTTCAAACTTTTTTTTGCAGGAGTAACTGTAATCCTCAGGTCACCGAAGTACTTAGGAAGCACTACAGCCGGCCCAGCTTCCTGCCCGAGGACTCCGAGTCCAGCACCATCGACTGGATCTTCATGGGTTGGGCCGGCCAGGGGGCCAGCGTTCATGTAAGTGCACTATCCGATGCATGGTAATGTATGTATGGGCGTCATTTTTTATTTAGCTAATCCGTCGGTTTTTTCTCGGCTTCAGCTGGATTACGTGCAACGTCCGTCTTGGCAAGCTCAGATTTCCGGCCGCAAGACCTGGAGGATGTTCCCCACACCGGAGTGCGAGTCAGTGTGCACCAACTTCACGATAACGGTGGAGAAAGGCGATATTGGTAAGCATGTGGTGGTGGGACGATCACCAGAACCAGAGCCTCAGACGCTATTTTTATTTTCAACCAAGCATGTTGGCATTTTGTTTTAGGCTCTGGTTGCCAGCACCCTTCTGTCAGGAGCTTTGCTGGCCCCAGCTGCCATGTAATGAACAAAAAATACAAGCTCTGTCTTTGAACTCTTTCTGGCGGGTGCACGCCCACACCCTTGGACTGCTTTTTGGGTCGGGGCTGGGTATTGAGGTAGTTTTTTCCGGCGAGACTTAGCTCCCTTTAAAATATGAGTGAACTGATGAGTTTGGAGATTTTTTTCGGGACGATATCGCTGTAGTGCATGGGCAAAATCAGGGTTTCAACATTGGGGATCCCATCCCAATAATCAGATTTTTGAGAGGGGTGTAATAATTATAATGATTTAGAAAAAGTGAATTTTATTTAAAAAATGCTTACTTTGCAAGTTATTAGAATAAGTGTCATATTTAATTGAGCCCATCCCGTAAAAATCCAAGGAAAATTGATTTCTGAAATATGTAAATATTTGCTTTTGAAAAATGGTGTTATTTGAAATGGTTTTGAAATTTTCAATTTCCTTTTCAATTTCCTTTTTTTGAAAATTGAAAAGGCTTCCTTTTCAATTTTTTGTTTGAAATTCTATGATTTTTTGGGAAGGGGTGGGTAAATATTTATTTTCGATAAATTAAGTTTTTTATTTTTGAGGGGAGATTTTACATTTGAAAATATATTATACTTTAAAATACTCCAGTTATCAATGTTGACAAACATTAATTTTAAAATGTTTCTATGACAGTGGGTCGGTTTTGATTGAATAACGTGTCTGATAATCTTGTTTCTTTTTCATCAACAGTTTTGATCGACACAAATCAGTGGTATCATGATACCTACATTGATCCTGGGGAAATTAGCATCACCATTGGATCTGAATATGATTAGCGCAACGCCCAAAGCAAACAAGTCCCGGCCGAGTCCCCACACCCCGAGTCAGTAAATTCTCAGGTGAGTCTGCGTGCAATTCGCTCACATTGAGGCCAGTAGTATCAACTGCAGTGCAGTCAGCACATGTGCCAAAAACAACCAAATCTTCCACACGTTCTTCCGCGACTTTTCTCAATCGCAACTCCAGCCAGTACCGAGGTACAAAGTATTCCTCCCAATTGGTCCATTGTGACTTATTTTGTGCATAGCAGAAAACGTTGTATTTACTAACAACTAACATTGCCTGCAACGCATTAGTCGGCGTTGCGGCAGTTTAACTCTTTATCCAAGATCTGATAATCACTGTTCCTACAAATGTCTAAGCAGTTCTTGTAAAGACTTGCTTTCAAGCTTTAAGATCTGCCCTCCTCATTTACCCCTGACATGAATGTACTTATATTTAAATAAATTATTTATTTATTGATTATGATAATTTGGTAGCCAGCGCAAATTCTGTAGATACAAGCTTATCTCTTTTATAACATGCCAGTTTAAAGGGCACAAAAATGAAACTGCATTGCCAGCTTTGTTTTGCCTCTCAGCCTAAGAAGAAGAATCATTTCGAGCATCACAAAAGTGCTTTTTCGTGTTTATTTCAAAGATTTAATTACAAGAGTTGAGATTTGAAATACTGGGCACTTGAGAAGCAGTTTGCAGAAACCAGGAACCACAGTGGTAGTTTTTTCAAAAATAAAAAACTATAAATATCGATGGCATCGTTCAAAATATCGAGGTCGAGTTCGCTGCACGTGGGTGCTAGAAAAATTGCCACTTCCCCAGTATTGCATCCTTGATGGCATCTGTGTACTGCGCTGGTACCCAGTAGATCCAGTATCGGGAGGCCTCTGTAGTTCCCAGTTGAATTCCCTGAAATGTCCGTGTTGTAAATGCGCGGAATTTACCACACAAAAAAAAACAGCGCAAAAATGTACTTACCATTATGTGATATTGCTCCTGACCTTCGATAGGCTCGCTTACCACATTCTTTATGGAATTCATGGGGATTTTTTCTGTTCTCTCTAAATGAGAATTATTACGATATTACATCGTACCATTAAATCTTGTGTTAAATATGTAATGTCGGGACAAAGTATTGTTAAATATTTCATGTTCCCACCTTTTGTGCCAATCCATAGCTGATCGACTTCTAGTTTGAAAGTGAGCCTGACTTTTCCACCACCTTTGTTGAGCATTCCAGACAGCGGCGCTGAAGGCAGGCTTTCCTGTTAACAAAAGTTTTTCGAACTTTTAGCTAAATTGCGGTACAAAATCAGTCATTCAGCTAGATTTACTTACTTTTGCGTTTTTAATTCCTGGCATGGCATCTTCAGGCACTCCTTTGTCTAATATCTTCCTGTGCATCTGTAAACGGGCACCAGCATCAATGGTTAAAAATTGCTTCAAGCAAACTGAAATACTTGCAATTGTTATCGAAATAACCTTACCTTTTGTTTACATAGTGGCTCTTTTGCAGCAGCTAAGTAAACGGGAGAAAGATTAAGATATGAATAGGATTTACTCTAGAAATCATGCAAAGTGACTGGATTTACCTGCAGCCTCTTTTTCTTCTTTCTCAGTTACTGCACTTGGTGCGGTGACTGATAGCACGTCATTTAGCGTCGAGCCAACAACCATCAGTTTCGTGCCTTTAACTATCCCTAGCTCTCTCAGGGTCTTCTCCTCCTTCGCGAGACCTTTGAACATCACTTTTTGCATGGCCGGCGGTACCCCTGAAAGGTATGTCACAATCGTAGTCTTCCAAAAAAAAACAACTGGACGATTTCAAGGTGTGTTAACATGCGGGACCCACCTGTGAGAACCTGTATATGCTGCTTCAGTGTGGCCACAGTATCGTCAAATGGGAAGGATATGTCGTACTTCTGTTTGTTGTAAATCACTTTAAAATCCACCATTTCCTTAGGTTCGGAGCTGCCGTGGTGATTTGTCACACACGCCGTAGCTTTGTCTGAAACTGTTTCAGCACAGGTTAGCAAACAGGATCAAGAGAACTGGTGAGCTGCATCAGGAAATTACCTTGATCAGGTAAATCCGTTTTATTATTTGTCATATCTGTAATTGCTTCAGTTTTTGTGACTGCAGTTGTGCTTGCTTCTTCCATGGGTGAAGTCTCCAGTACTAGCTCACCTGAAATGGAACGTCACAAATTGGGCAGTTTGTAAAAATGTATCAGTGATTTTGAAGGTTATAAGGGGAATTGATTTGTAACAGACTATTACAAAATCTAAGACGGGAATCTACAGTATCGCAGATATCGCACGAGCAAGAATAGTTCATCAGAAACTACTTAGTTAACATTTTTCGGTAGTACTCGTGTTGCAAAAATTTATTTTTAACGTAATTTGTCGTTTATTTATAAAACCATTGTAAAAAAATTCAGAGTTTCTGCAAATGCTTCAGTGGATTCAAATGATATCAAATTTTCCCAAGCACTAAGACTGATTATTTTTCCTTAAAATTGAATGCAGAATACTTGTAACGAAAATCAGTCCTGAGAGAATGACATAACCTTATCAACCTGTCTTTCATGCTTCAGTAAAGACTGATAAGTTGGTGAACCGAAGCTTTAGTTATCATTCCTAACTTTGACAAAACTCTTAGTTTCGGCGCATAATATTGTTGTGTAACTCTTAGTTTACTCATGTCAATATAGGTGCACAGATTCCCACGCAAACTTATTTAGAAATGTCACCGAAAGTCTGCTTGAACAGTTAATTTTTGTTCTGAAAGCCTTGAAGACAATAAATCACTGTCAAGGTCAGTCTAGAGGTGTTTCAAATGTAAAATGGACAACAATGCTTGTTCGGAACGTAATGACCGGTATTCACAGAATTTATTTCCACTATTTGATATGGCGCATCTGAGCAGTTCATTGAAATGTCAATTATTTTTTGACATTTCAGTGCATGTATTGAGTAATCAGTGATCAGCTGTTGCGTTCGCTGAACCCTGTGAAGCGACGCGTAAGCAATTATGAAACTTTCGAGGATTGTTAGGAATCCCCCGAGCCACTGACCATTGACCAGACCAGTGAAATTCCGAAATTTCTTTGTTGAAAATGGAGACGAGGGGCCAATATATACGGCACCGTTTTTTCGGACAGAATGCTTATTTGTGGCACTGGGATTTGCTTTGGCAGACGTTCAACAGCTAAGTGACGCAGCGAAAAATTACGCTTGGAAATGCTGAACGTATGCGGACGGCCCTGTTTGTGGGACAGCATGTGAACGGGACCCAAAAGAGTTATTCCGGCTCCCAATTCATAGCGGCCAGCACAAATTTACAGAACAATCAACGAAAAACCAAGCATTCCGGTGGTATTTACCATTGCCTTGGTCGGCCATGATGCTTTCCTATAGCGCCGGGATGTCGCCAACACTTGAACACGATTCGACAATAATGCGAAGTAAGTAAAGAGATTTTAACAGAAATCACAAATGTGCCAACTGGCACGGGCTATTGCCAACTGTTCGTCCACAACTAAATTCAGGATTCTATATGCCAGACTCAAATTACGTGATGATGACTAAAAATTACCAACTTAGTTAGGATATGATCCTGCTATGGACATTAATGGTTAGGATTGAATCCTTTTAAATGCTTTGTTATGAAACGTAGCCTTCTGGGAAATACTGTGACGTCACGTTGAGCGGCACGTTCTAAAATGTTCGGTATTATGAAAATGGGTTTATACTCTTGGAATTCGTGTTATCACCATAATCTGAAATCACTCGTTCGTCTACCATGCGCTCCACGAGTATTTCTTCAACCCGTAAATAGAAATATAATTCAACAAGTGGAAAAATATGCTTTTGCGCCTTTCCGTTGTAAGTAAAACCAGAGAAAATGGCACATATGCGCGCACTTTGTCAGTAAAAATAGGGGCTCCACTGCCTCCAATAATGGCACATTTCAACATTTATTTAAAAATGGGTTAGCTTTAGATGTCAATTTGAAATTGCCCAGCGCAATTGATTTACACGCACAATGAAATCACGACATTATCACGTATCATTGACCAAAAAAAGTTTGAATCTAGAATTTTCAAAATGGATGACAAAATTTAATGTTGGATTTGGTTCATTAATGGTTCATATAACAGCAATTATGACTTATTCATTTCACCAACCCCCCTAACCCCCTTCCGCACTTTACGTCACAAGTCAGCATTTGGTCACCAAGATGATAACATGTTCGTAATTGTACATGTAAAGTCATATTTATTCGCGCGCAGTTCGAATCGGAAATTCCAGTGTTGCCAGCATCAACCTCCAAAATCCCTACCACTGTGAGCCCGATGAAATGCGCGTCGAAACGAGAGCAGGCCTGCAACGGTAGGCAAAATTCGTTTAAAACTCGGACGCTATTTGAATCGTACATCGATCAGATTTTATTACTTTGCTAATTTCGCTAAAGCCGCAAAAGTTCAATTACTGGCACGAGGGTCGCAAGCGCGCGACAGCGCTGCTCCCCACAATGCCTCGCTTCGAAACATCGCCAGTGGGCGGCGATGCCATTTCGGGCCCAGAATCGCGTTTTTGGTCGCATTTTTGGGTCCCAAAAGCCCGTTTGGCGACCAGAAGTGGGCCCCGGTCGCCCGGGCGCTGCCCCTCGGCAGCCGTCATGGAATTCCCACGCAAATGGGTCGCTCTCCATTGTGCGTCAATGGCTCCCCTGTAGAGGCTAGCGACGACCCAGCTCCGCAGAGCTCTAAGTGCGTTGATGCTGGTGTAGTGCGATGGCCGCTGGCTTGAAAGACACGAGAACTTTCTTCACAAAAGGCAGCGCGACCGAGTGGGAGTACATCCTGTCCATCTACAAGGATGCGCTGAACCTGAAGGCCCAGCGGCGGAACAAGAAGCCGGAGGAGCTGATCAAGCTGGATGGCTGGTGAGTTGGGCCCCGTTGGGGCCATTGAACTTGGCAAGAACGAAGCCTTGAATTTGTCAAAAACCGTCGGCTTTTGGCGCCCCGGCCCCCTGCCTATCGCGGCGCTGTCACGTGTCGATCGATGCCATGCCATCCCGGCCCGAGCAGGACCCAAAAGCCGCCGCCCTGGACGGCCCCAGCTCGGCAGCCCAGAATCCAACATGGAGACAAAGGCAGTGGCCTAAGCGGTGAGCCAGGGGGACCTGGGGCAGGTGAGGGCCCCTGGGTTGGGGCCCTCTGCACCCTGGCGACCTGGGGCAACACCGCCTGCAACCCTTTACCCCATTCCGACCGTTTCCATGTCACCCGGAGCCGCTCTGACCACCAGAAATGCAGAATACCCCCAGGCTGTTGGATGGAGGCCTGACCGGATGCACCCACCTGGTGGTTGGCCACGGTCGCTTATTCCCACTTTTGATACACGAAATCCTGGCTCGGTTTGGGCTTCGTTGGCCCATGGGAAATTCCGCTTTTGTAGCCACCGCAGCTTTCTTGGTGGTCAGATTTCCATGTCCACATCATTTGCAGCCACCTGTCCTTGCGACGCAGTCCTCCTCTAGACCTGGAATTTATACCTGCATGGAGTGGTTTTGATAGAGTTGGGGATTCGGCGAAGCAATAGCAGATTTGACATGACCATGCTGGATGAAGTTGATGTTGAATTTGTTACAGTAAATCAAGCTTAACTTTACCACCATCAGTTTTGAATAACGATGCTTTATGTCATTATTTGATGGATGAGCAAACAAATGTTGAAGTCATCCTATTTTTAGCTGTGATAAATCCCTGGGTTAAAATTCATCGTTTGTTATCTTGTTTTGAAGAAATATTCCCTTTTATTGTGCTTAATATGATATTATTTCTGATTATATCGAAAAGGCCCAGAAAAATCGAGGGTAATTTTCAAAGAGTCGGGAAGATTTAGCAAAGCAATAACAGATTGACATGACCCATGTTGGAAGAAGTTGATGTTGAATTTGTTAAAAGTAAATCAGGTTAACTTTACCACCATCCGTTTTGGATAACGATGGATGTGCAGACACATGTTGAAGTCTTCGGTTTTTCGTGTGATAAATCCGTGGGTTAAAATTCATCGTTTGTTATCTTGTTTTGAAGAAATATTCCCGTTTAATGTGCGGATTATTTCTGATTACATCGGATTATATCGGAAAGGCCCAGAAAAATCGGGGGTAATTTTGAAAGATTTGGAGAGATTCAACAAAGCAATAGCAGATTGACATGACCATGTTGCAAGAAGTTGATGTTGAATTTGTTACAGTAAATCCAGGTTAACTTTACCACCATCCGTTTTGGATAACGATGGATGTGCAAACACACGTTGAAGTCTTCGGTTTTTTCGTGTGATAAATCCGTGGGTTAAAATTCATCATTTGTTATCTTGTTTTGAAGAAATATTCCCTTTTAATGTGCTTACATGTAATATGGGATTATTTCTGATTACATCGGATTATATCGGAAAGGCCCAGAAAAATCGGGGGTAATTTTGAAAGAGTCGGTTGATTCAGCGAAGCAATAGCAGATTTGACATGACCATGTTCGAAGAAGTTGCTGTTGAATTTGTTACAGTAAATCAAGGTTAACTTTACCACCATCCGTTTTGAATAACGATGCTTCATGTCATTAATTGATGGATGAGCAAACAAATGTCGGAGTCATCGGGTTTTTTTGTGATAATATCCGTGGGTTGAAATTCATCGTTTGTTATCTTGTTTTGAAGAAATATTCCCTTTTAATGTGCGTAATATAGGATTATTTCGGATATTCCTAACGATTCCAAAATTGTTGTAATGTGGCAACCCCCATCCCAATTTTCACCATGATATTGCCCAGTTGGGAAGTTATCCCTGCAAAGTGGTTCAAAATAAGTCCTACTCATGGACACATAATCACATTAGTATCTGCATTCGGAAGATGCAATTCGCTAGAATATTATTGTAGATCTAAAATTGGATCTGTTGTTCAAACTTTTTAACGCAAATGTTGTAACGATAAGGTCACTAAGGTGGAGCAAATGAAATTAGTTACAGCGTATCTACAGTAACTGTATCATGTAGGCTGTTATTATTGTACTGCTACTGCAGTGGAAAGATTGACCAAAAGTTACGTCTTGCTGGACATAGCCTATCAGGACTCTGGACTTAGTCTGGGAAGCGTATTACGAGCATCATTGCCGATGCAAGCATTCTGGACATGTGCTGACGATGTAGATTGTAGAGCGAAGTAGGATTTGTTTCCTGTTGGTTT
The DNA here is from genome assembly GCA_034695085.1 of Cylindroiulus punctatus. Lineage (NCBI taxonomy): Eukaryota > Metazoa > Arthropoda > Diplopoda > Julida > Julidae > Cylindroiulus > Cylindroiulus punctatus. Next base: position 15,106 of record JAQFYZ010000800.1, read on the forward strand.
TGCGGATTTTAAATTGACAGTTACATGTATGTCATGTAATGTCAGGTAAAGGCATACCGTATACCTTTGTAATGCAAGGGTCAATGGAGGATGCGGCGATCCCAAATAGCTTATCGGGTAATGACAAAACTGAAATAACTACGTCTTCCTTTGCCTTAAATTGAGTAAATTTGAATTCATGTCAGTTTAACTAGCATCCGACTTTAATTCACCACACGCGACGCTTGCTTGCCATTGTTTATTTCGTTGGTGTTGTCTATCTTGATCAGAGTCTAAGAAACACGATGACTGCTTTAAATGCGTGTTGCACTTTGAACATCAAAACTACACGTACTTGAGATGAGCAATGACGTTGTAACAAATTTCGGTTGAAAAATTAGTGGTTGTATTGCATTGTATTGCATGGATCAAATTTGAGGCATTTCTAAACACCTATGCAAATTCTCCTGGGCTAATTTTCTCAAAATACCATATGTCCCAATAGCTGTGGCCACATATCCTATAACTGCAGAATTTAGCCTTATTTTTTCCATTTCTTGTGTTCGTATAACATAATCAAAAAACTAATATTTTCATTGGGCCACATTTGACCAGGCAATCACGGCGATCTCGGGCGTAATGCGGAGGAAACCACTTTCTTATTATCTCTATGGTGGAGGGGCAAATAGCAGGGAAAATGCTGTATTATATAGCCCTTCACTTCTTATACATCGACTACGTGTTTTGGTTCCATGATCAAGCATTCTGCAGTCATCCCTAATTATGTTCAGTGTAGCACTTTATACTTTACAATGAAGTAAAGCAAACTACCCTACTGCTCTTGAACAGCTTCTATCACACAGTTCCATTGAATTTTACTATACCAGTGCCATACTATGGGCTAGTTTAATGCACCCATCTTGGTAAATCGAAAGTGAATATTTCATCAGGAAACTTTGAGATGTTTTTTCTCAATTATCTTTGCACTAACTAGGCCCACCTGTTTGGCCCTTTTTTGAATGAGCCATAGTTTTGTCACATTGGTAGGCAAGTCCAGTTGCCAAATTTAACAAAATATGCAGTTGACGTCTAGCGTTTAGGAAATTGATAGATCGTTCTATTGGATAGCAGTTTTCACTAGTGGAAGTTGGGAAGACACGAACAAATGCAAGGAGAGCTACAAAAGACCCTTACAAAATCCCAGCGCCATCTACAATGATTGATGGGCAGCTGCTCGTGCTGCGACAATTTGCAAAATGCATTCTGCACATCTGTTAGCTCGCAAAAATCTGCAAAAATCCCCTACAACTTTCGCAAAGGGGATTTTCAAATGGGTCCGCGGTTTAGGTTGGTTTTCCGTGATACCAGCTAACACGACAACCCTTGTTGCATAGTTTTTTGGCTTTTTTTTAATCCTGTACGAAAGATTTGCATTTCATTCCCCCTTCCCCAGCAAAATATTTGAATATAGTGCCATTTTTTGCCATCCAACCAAAAAAGTTGCGATTTATAGCAGAATTTGGATGGCAAAATAGTGCATTCCATAACTGCAGAAAAAACTACCATAAAATCGCTTATTTTTTACAGTAAATGGTACAAATACTGCATTTTTACAGTATAATTTTATGCAGTAATAATGCACTTTTATGGCAGAAAATGTGCAATATTTTGTTTAATAAGTTCAATTGCAGAATGAATGAAAATTTAATGGAGAATGGATTCAAATGTAATGCACCCTTAAACGAAAAACCATCCAACCAAAAAATGTGCCATTTATAGCAGAATTTGGATGGCAGAAATAGTGCATTCCATAACTGTAGAAAAAACTGCCATAAAATTGAATATTTTTAACAGTAAATTGTACAAATACTGCGGTTTTACAGCATAATTTTATGCAGTAATAATACACTTTTATGGCAGAGAATGTGCACTATTCTGTTTCATAATTTACTGGAATATTAAAATTTTTTATGTAAAATTGCAGAATGAATGAAATTTTAATGGAGAATGGATTCAAATGTAATGCAGTTTTTTACAGGCAACCCTTAAACGAAAAACCATCCAACCAAAAAATGTGCCATTTATAGCAGAATTTGGATAGCAGAAATAGTGCATTCCATACCTGCAGAAAAAACTGCCATAAAATTGCATATTTTTTACAGTAAATTGTACAAATACTGCAGTTTTACAGCATAATTTCATGCAGTAATAATGCACTTTTATGGCAGAAAATGTGCAATATTTTGTTTCATAATTTACTGGAATATTTTTCCATATTATATGTAAAATTCTAGAATAAATGAAATTTTGATGTAGAATGGATTCAAATGTGATGCAATTTTTTACAGGAAATTTTTTGCTGGCCGTTACAGAATCCAGCCCGCGACCTCTGACCTAATAGTTGATAGCACACTAAGCGCAGTCCTGATCTCCTGCATTCTGTATCCCCGCAAGAATCAGCTGCTCCGACATGATCCGCTGCTCAATCTCGATCCACGCCGAGCTCGATGCACTGCTTTCGCCGGGGGTTCAACAAACTCCTCCGCCGCTGAGCTCTCAACCGTGAGCCGCAAAGTCATTCACTTTTTCGTGTAATTAGAAGTTGTTTTTTTCTGCCTAGCCAGAGTGCGCGTGTTTTTCTGCCGGGCAAACCCACCGAGCAAACCCTGGCTGGATCGGGTAAGGTCAAGGTGGGACCAGAAATCGACCGCTCACAAACCCCGATGCGGCAAACTGAGTGGGAGTCAAACGCTTTGAAAACATTCAGTTTTTGAGAGCATGCAGGTAGCGCCTGGAACCGGAAGGAATTTTTCACCTCGGGAAATGTAGTGTTCGTAACAAGCCGAATAGTTGGTAGTTTAGTACCGGACTGTTCCCATATACCCATAACTCCCATGTAAAATTTTGAATGGTTTGTGGTATGAGATTGTTTCTCTAAGTCATGCGTGTAAATTTGTACTACCTTCCTTTACTTGACTTGAGGTACGGGAAAACAAGTTTACGTGCACGCCTAACATAAAGAAATGTAACTAAGTATGCGTGTAACTGCGGTCTATATGGTTGAATTCATGCGTATTATTTCGTTCGGGGAAAACAATTTCAAGAATGAAATATTATGTTCAACCGATTGTTTTCCTTTTAGAAGTACTTTTATCTTTATTTGTGTGAACAGGACTCTACATTCAAAAGTGTACATGCACATGGGAAATATTGTGATTGAAAAGTTTGATGCTTCAGTTCAGTTTTAAAAATTTGCATGCATGAATGTTGCAGATAGTTTTATGTGATGTAAGATTTTTATTGCAATAGCTTGTACAAGCTACACTTTGACGTTGAATGCTGGAATTATTGTACGATGGCGTTGAAATCCAGTTCTCGTTTGCCTTCCAAGTATTTCAACCAGCAACAATGAGGCCACCGTATAAAAAATTATGCTTAGGGAAGTTGATTTCACTGTAGGTTTATATTTTGGCGGAATTCAAACATGTTTCACTCTTACCGAATCCTGTGCGAGCCATGCTCCAGTGGAAAAAATAATACAGTGTAGCATATCTCATGAATTCCTAATTTGAAATTTATCTCCGTCTTTCAGGTACCAAGACGAATTGCCAAAACTAATACAGTCCAGAAAAGACAGACACGTCGTTCACAGCGAGCTGGTGCAGACTATGAAATGGAAGCTGTTGGTGAGTTTCCGAGCATTTAAATTCTTGCAAGCTTTAACTGATGGTTTACGCTGTTTTGTGAAAAGAAGAAACATGATGGCAAAATTGTTTTTGAAAGACAAATGCGAGCAAGTGTGGTTTTTGCATGTTTGTCTTTCAAAATGTGAACATTGCCGATGACTACTTCCTCGCGTGGTCCGCGTTGAATGAAGTTGAAGTCCACGTGAAACTGAATTTAGTTGTTCGGCTTCATGAACTGACTCATTAGTAACGCGTGAATATTTTCCCTGTTTTTAAGCTCCAGCATTTCCGACTTGCCATTTAACATGGGTTTGCGTGTCTGCAGTAACCAAACAAACGTTCAATCACGAGTTTGTAAATGGAAAGCTGCTCAGCTGCGCTAATGCGAATTTGATGCGAGTAGTGCCCTTCTTCATTTGAAAACAGTACGCACCCTGCCTAAAGGGGGAAACGTGCATCGCATCAAATTGCTTTTGATCGCTTTGCGTATCTCAAGCTGAGAAAGTTACACCGATCGAGAAATGGGTACTTTCAGAGGAATTCCAACTACAACAACGTACGTTTTGTAGTACGTTGTAGCATTTTTTCTTATTATCGGACTTATTTGCAAAGAATTTGCAAACTTATGAAGAGTAAGGTCATAGAGTGGTGGAAAAGTGCTCCGGAAGAAGCGAGACTGGTCCGAAAGTGATGGAAGTTTGATTTAGTTTTCATCCCAAATCTGCATTTCTGTTTTTTTGGTGACTCCTATGTTTTACTGTTCTGAAAGTGATGGAAGTTTGATTTAGTTTTCATCCCAAATTTGCATTTCTGTTTTTTGGTGATTCCTATGTTTAACAGCGTTTAGATATGTTTTAGGACGATATGTAAGGACGACATTTTCATTTCTTTGCGCCTTTCTAGTTTGACACAATTAATTTTTGTGCCAGACAGAAAACACTAGACTGCGACTGCAAATTTCAAATCTACCAGGCGTCTCTGTCAATACAGAGTAAGATCATGATTGCTTTGGTGAAATACAGCGAGTGGCCAGTTTTTACCATCCGTTCGATGCTCGCAACAGCCGCATGGGCAACGGTAAGACGAAAATGCACATCAGCAGCTGCAGACATTCGTGTCTGCAGCTGCCAGTGGTAGAACCATAGACGAGGCACTCTTTGTTTTTGCAGCGTTCGCCGAGCCAAGATCTCTCGAAAAGTAGCTTTGCAGATATTGATTTTCGAGCCGGGTTCCGGCGGCGCGTGGCAAGCGCTAGTCTGTTGGCAACCTCCATCCGATATTTTTTACGTCCCGAGTTTTTCCGAGCAGCAGTTTGCCAAATGATCTTTTCCTCCGCCTTCCGAGCTGCCATCGGAAGAGGCGCCGCGAGCCCAGCATCTTAAGTTCCTCGAGCGCCGAAGCCCCCATCAGGAGCTGAAATGCAAATTTAATTAACTTCGCCAATCTTTTTATTTTTCCGTTTTTTTTTCCTCTCCTCATCTACAGCCAGCTCTTTCAGCGCTGCAGCTTTCAGATCCATGGCCTCGACTTCCTGACGAGGAAAATCCCGTAAGCAGGGCTGGCGTTATGAGCAAGTTTTGACAGCTTGACGAGCGTGGAAATATGGGGTTTTAGGAAGCCGCAGAATCAGTCAGGGGACCCTCGGCGTCGGGGGAACTCTGGAAAATGTTGATCGTTTCAGAATGGAGTGGATGACAAAACCAACTTTTCCTCGGAGCTTAGTTTTACTGAAATGTCCATATTTATTGTTGCCGAGTAAAGTTGCCCTATTGAAAAACATTCTGCAGAATTCTGCAGCAATTTGATATGTTTTCCTGCAGAAATATTTTCTACCATTTTCGTATTAAAAAAATTGCCACTATTGGGAATCGAACCAAGGGTCAATTGTTTGACAGCTTGGTGCCTTACCCACAGGGCCACTCAGACAGTTGTGGCAAAACAGTTCTGGTTGGCTCTATCTATCTCGATTAATTGGTATCTGAGGCTCTGGTAATTGATTACTTATTTGTACATAAATGTACCTGTAGATATCATTTATTCTTTAAAAAAAATTTTGTGCCCAAATTTTTTCTGCAGAATTTTTTCAGATCCCAATTTTATCTGCAGAATTTTTTGTGTACCAATTTTTTCTGCAGAAAATGTTGGGCAGAACATTTTCTGCATAAAAAGTATAAATTTCTGCCGAATTATTTCGGGTTAATTTTTTTCTGCAGAATTCTGCATGTATTTTTCAATGGGGTGGACCAGCTGTTGATGCAAAGAATGCCATGTCTGCTTGCTTTCAGCATCTTTGATGGACTCGATCTCAATATGCCAATGAAGGACTGCCAAGTGCAGTTTTATCATTTTTATTCGTTTCTATAATTAGGATTGTCCCAGTGCCATTGACATCATATTCGATATGAATAGGGAATGCCCAACTGGCACGAAGCCAAGCTGTGACTCGCAGACAGGGCAGCTGGCTCATTGGGAATCTAGGCCTCGGTCGGTAACCTCTACCACGGTTTCATGGTGGCACACCACACACCTGTCCAGGGCCTCTAAATACACTTTGGGACACGGGCTTCCTATTCCACTCGGATGATCTTAAATCGTTTACATGGAATTTTAGAAGGGATATCGATCTGATAATGATGTTCCCTATTTGGTGACATTACAAGGATCATCAATGTCTGATGCGATGGATGCGGCTGGAACTGTAATCGGTGATTCTCAACGCCATGGATCCCTGGCCTTGCGCTTATGCATTTTCTCGGCTTTCTATCTTTCTGATTTTTTCTCGTGAAACTTTTGAAACAAAGTTAGGAAAGATCCTGCTTCAGTAAATTATTAATGCACTTATTAATTCATCCCCGTAAATTTGTACGAACTAAGGTGAAATATTTCCAAATTGGAGCACATTTTTAAAAAACACAGGAGGTATGGACTCTTGTAAGGAGCAACTGCAAAGTGGAAATAAAAATGCTGTAGACTTTGCTTAGAAATTATCAGTTGAAATTTCAAAGTTACTTTATAATCTCTTTATGGAGGTTTCTATCATGAAGGTTTGTGAAAAATGGCGAATAAATAGGGTTGATGGTTTTCACCCATTGCCCCTTGCCACACGTCATATATTTACTGATTGCTGGGTGTTGAGTCATGTATGGAATTGAATTGATAATAACATACCTAAAAATGCAAGATGCAAGTTTAATGAAATGAGCCATTTATGTCCAACTTTTGGTTGTTGAATGTAGAATTCTAACCCAAAGGGTAGATTGTCCCAATCTCAGATATGTTACGTGATTTTGTTAACGCAAACCTCGTCAGCATCCATGTACACAATAGATTTTTAATATGGTGAACCCTTATTTTAATCCATCGTTTCCAGCGAGGAAAATGGCGTCCTCGGCTTACCGACCTCGTTCGCATCAACACCCCAGCCGCTGTGGTTCTTGTGTCCAAGAAGGCTTTCCGCAAACTACCCAACCTGGCATCTGCCGTAAATACCCTGTCCAGCCTCAAGGGAATCGGACCCGCCACCGCATCGGGTAAGTTCTCACATTTCGCATCATCTAGGCGTTCAGATCATAGATTTAAGATATCGATCCCAACAAATAAATTACTTGTATTCTCCTTGTCAGCTATTCTTGCGGCCGGCGCACCCGAACTAGCCCCGTATATGGCGGACGAGTGCCTGCAGGCCATACCTGAATGTCAATCCATTGACTACACTGTCCAAGAGTACCTCATTTTTACCGAACAAATACAGGTTGCGGTCGAACGCCTCAACGAAACAGGTAGGAAGTAGGGCCATGATGGGATGTTTCTATGTTAATGCAGAAATGTCGTATCATGCATATTCTCGGTATTCTCCTTCACAGATAAGAACAAATCTTGGAATGCCCATAAGGTGGAGAAGGCCCTGTGGACCTACTGTGTTATTAACGAGTTCGACCCTTCTCTGCTGCACAACATGCCACAATCAGCAAAGGACGATGCTGAAGCCTTACCAAACTCACAAAACGGGAAGTCCGATTCTCAGGTGGGTTGCAAAGCTGTGGTAACTCGGAAGATGATCTATTTATACTACATTCCATAAGCAAGAACAATCTCACTGGAACCATTTATTAAAACTTATGTTTTGTGGTTTTCAATTCAATGCTGTGATCTAATCTACACAATTACTATGGAAAAAGTTTTGCATTGTTATTATTATGCGTAACGTAAATTACATGCGTGTACACAATTTGCTGTTGTCGTTGTTATCGTCAGAATTCCATTTAGCTTCATAATTTTGGATGAATGCTTTTCAGAAATTAAAGGGTTCTGAATTTCATAATTTTTTGTTCCCAGGTTGAAGTTATAAATTCCGAGGACCAACACCTCCACGAGCCAGCCTGCAAAAAGCAAGGCAACGGCGCGCACGAGGCTAAGGGCAATGGCGAGCAAGAGGACGAGGGCTCGACGTCCGAAGAAGCCGAAGAGAATGGCAAGGAGGCAGAGCCTGCAGAAACAAAGAAGGGCGCTGGCACCCCCTCCAAGAACCAGTGCGAGGACAGCGAAAGCAGCTGTGACACCACCACACCGCAAGATGCTGCCCATGTAGATGCACAGAGGGAAAACAGCGACATGGCAGAAGCAGAGCCAGCCTCGAAGAAACTCAAGGCGGAGTAATTGGTCGAACATGCCCCAAAATCCGTGATTTACAAAAAAAAAAGAAAATTCCAGATGCAGGGTCGGAGGTAACTGGTATGTGTTCTTCTTCAAGCCCAGTCTGTCATCACTCTCATTCCCAGTTTCTTTCTTTGCTTTGTTTTCCACTGTTTTTTCTCTATGGGAGATGACCAAACAAAGAATGCTTACTGCGTTCTAGCCCTGGTTTTCCAAAACGCTAAGAAGCTTCTTATGCTATATTGTCATTTAGAAGTCCTTTGAAGTATAATCTGTTAGCCACAATGCCTCAAAATTGAGCAGTAACATGTATCTAGACCAGTGAAGATGAATTTCCTTTCCTGAGAATTACCAATGTGATTGAAAATCGTTCAATTGTAATGATGCTAGATGCAACAGCTGTCTTCCAAACTTTAAAGGAAAATTCATTTAACTTTGAAATACAGGAGTGACTTCGTGAAAAAGTTTCAATCAACTGATGAAAGCCTTCCTTGATTGGTCATTGACATAATTTTTTTTTATCTTTTCAACGCTCTTTTGTTCCGCATACCTCATCAGATGATGACAAACCCCCTTGGCGACAAGGTTTTCCATACCTCCAAAGTGTACTATTTGCTGCGGTTTAATTTTCACGGCTCTAATGAAGAGCTGCAGAAATGACAGTAAATTGCATGTGGAAATTTCACCGTGCCACCTAGTGGTGTCTCAGTGACATTGACCAGCAAACCTTCCCTTTGCTCCACAGTAGTGGAGAAGCATAATTTATTATTTCTTAGGCGGGAGAACCACACACGATCTACCCACCTTCTTGGGTCCAGTGCTATAACTGAGTGAAACCGTCCATTAGCCCTCCATGATGGAAACTGCTGCATCCCAGTTCCTAGAGGTTTTTGGTCTGGGATGGACTCCAAAATTGGCCTACCAATGGTCGTTACCCAGTTGTAAAAATTCTTGTCCGGAGGCCATTTTGATTAAAATCTGAAATCCAAGTACGCTTTACCAGTTTGGGCTACAATACCAGAGGTGAAAAAGCACGTTCACGTTTTTTGGAAGGGGTCCTTTTGCAGAATAAGTGCCCTGTGAGCAAGTTCTTGATGCAGCATAACACATTTCTCAAGCTGTTTCTAAATGCATCTGCAAACGTTCTCCCGTTCTTCTTTATGCACGTCTTGACCACTCTTTTCGCTTTTTCCCAAGCCTTTTCTTCCATTATTTATCAGTTTGTATCATCCCGTCACTTATTTAATAACATGAACTATTTAGTTTTTAGGGAATCCAATGAATGAAGTGCAGGGGTTCCTACATTGTGAGAGTAGTCGGAAGCAATGTAGACTCTTCCACAATGATTCTTTCAAATCCATCCCATGAAATTATGGTAAGATTGATGCGTGCATATCACTGATGGGTTGAATGGTCTTGGCGATTTTTACCTTCAAAATTGATGATTTTGAATCCAAATTTATGGTCTAGCTCATTTTACTTACGCAATGAAAACTGAAGAAACTCTTCTGGTCCTTCTCGCTTATCTTTGGATTTTGCATTTACATGAACACGATGCAATCAAATTTTCCTAGTTTAGCCCATCAAATAGCCAGTTTGATAGACTATTTGATGCGTCTTCCTCTTCCCCATTTTCCATTGGTGAAATTATCTAAGCATTACAGTCATTAACGACTGTCATAAAATAAGCAATTTGAGAGCAAATGCATCAAGAATAGAAATTTAAAGTGACCACTTCACTGCCTGTATCATTCCATCGCCATGTTCAACCTTTCAGTAATTTCATATATTTATTTGGGACTGGAACGATTTCTGGAAAATGTAGGAAAAGATTTTCAATTAGTAGTCAAGAGTTTGCAAATTGCGTATGCAAGCTGAACCTCGTGGGATTCGGCAGTTTTTCTTTTTCCAGTTTTGATTACATTTTTAGTTTACTGTAATTCGATTTGAGCAGTTTTTCCAAACATGGTGAATACAGGGTCTATTGCAAGCAGTGATTCTTTTATTTGTCAGTTGTTTCCGTGGAGATTTTCATTCTTATTTTGCAGTTTTACTGCACCCACATGTCATCTCCCACCTTTGTATGCCCTTGTCCCTCTTTTTCAACACGAAAACTCGTAAAACACAACTTAGATGCTGTGTAGTTTTGTGGTTACAAAATGCAGCAATTTAATTAAAATAAGGCTGGATTCCTAGATGCGTCTCCACAAGTCTTATTCCTGGCCATCTGGGGAATAATGTATATGTATGCACAGTTGCTGCACAATCAAGAAGATTAGGAACTGGCCATTATACCATTAGTTGATGTACCAGATTGCAATGGAACCATTCAGTTGTTTGTGCATACATGCTGTCTTTCGGGCATTACATAAACACTGAATTGTAGGGAAAAAAAATCACAAACAAGGAAAGGTATTTAAGTCAAAAGCATCAGCTTTATTTATTTGTTAAAAAACAAAAACGCGCTGAGCCTCAATGGACTGTCTTCTACCATTTTCCAGCATCAATACCACCCCATTGGCCATCTGCAACAGGAGCATTTTCAGTAGCTGCTTCCACCCTGGCTGACCATTCAGTTGGCTGGACATAAGGAGCAGCAGGAGCAGCAATGGCAGGAACTTCCGGGTTGTCAGTCGTACCTGTTGTTGCCCACTAATTAACCAGAAAACGAAATTAAGGTCAGTTAGACACCAGCAGCTTTATATCAGGCATAAGATAAGCTGAAACTTGCCTCTTGGGGAGTAGTTTCTGGCACTGTGTCAGCACCCATGATGGCGTCGCCGTTCCACGCGATCTGGTCCTTAATGGGAGCCTCGGTCGTTTCTTGGGCAGCTTGCTCCTCCTTCTCAGCCTCCTCAGGATCGCGGTAGAAGAACAGATCCACCATGACGTCCCACTTCAAGTCACGGCTGATGGTACCACGCAGGAAAAGCACCTCACGACAGAGCAGCCACCACATCAGGCCGATGGATTGCGGACCCTACGAAGACAAAACCACCATTAGACCAAACGCGAAAGCAACTGCATCGGGTTATCAATGCCGGATGAATACTACCTTGTTGTTGCATGGAATGGCAATATCCACGAATCGCAGTGGAGAGTCAGTGTTGCAGAAGGCGATAACTGGGATGTTCACGTAAGACGCCTCAGTTACTGGCTGATGGTCCACCCTGGGGTCGGTGATGACCAGAAGACGTGGTTCCCGATAGGCAGCCTAAAAAATGAACAATTTATCGGGTCATTGAACATAAGGTCTAGGATTCGAGACATTGTGCAGCTGATAAAAAACTCCACCTGGATCTGATTGGTGAATGTTCCAGGTGTGAATCGTCCAGCAATGGGGGTAGCACCCGTGTAAGACGCAAACTTCAAAACTGCCCGCTGACCATACGGACGAGCAGAGATAACGCAGACATCAGCCGGGTTTTCAATGGCTACGATGGCACGCGCTGCTAGCAGCAGCTTCTCCCAGATCTTGCGGAGATTAATTATGGCAATGCCTGTTAAATATTTTTTCTGGTAAGTTAGGTTTGTTGCATAGTGAATGTGTACAAAACTGAAATGCTAAGACATACAGTAACTGATGTATTTACATTTCAGTTAACTTCCAGTATCCTCAAATTCTCTCAACCATATGGCGAGTTTGTGGTTTGTATTTACATTTCAATTAACTTCCAGTATCCTCAAATTCTCTCAACCATATGGTGATTTGGTTTTTATTTTTGAATTTGATTACTGCAAAACATTACCACTGTGGCAGCACAGCAGCAATTAGGCAACAGTGGCGCCACCAGGGTCCCTCGCCCATATAACATCAGAGAACAAAGGGAATTTTTGCCAAAAGTTTACTGCGAGTCATCGACGATGTTTATTTTTGAGTTGATCGCCAAAGACGTTTACGTGATACCTTGGCTCACGAAAAAATCTCATTTTACCCAGCCAAACTCACCGTCGTTCTTGCGCTTGAAGACGTATTGCTCCATCTGGAAATCCACATTAGTGGCCCCCAAATGGGTCCCGCAAGCCAAGAGCTTGACGACATCGTCTTCCTGCAACGCTAGTGTGTCCAATCCTGCTGACATTTTGCCGTTAAATCAATAAGTAACGAGATAAAACCTGCGAAAAAACGACATTGGTTTTAGCTACTGTCATGGCGGCCACCAGCAGCCACGTGTTGGGTGTAGATTGAAAACCAGCGAAAAACTCGCGATTCCCATTCTGGAGTCGAAAAAAATGTTCTCGCTACGAGCCCTGCTTTCAAGGGAGCAAAACGACCACAAAATTTAAGCCACAAATCGCGCAATTGTAAAAGAAAGGAAATATTTTACGTACAGCGAGACGCCAACCACAAGAATTCAGGACATGTAATGACGGAGGCCGGTTCGGTCCACCTATTTATCCTGTTTCCCGTATCTACGGGGCCTCCCGGGTGTCGTGCGGCGGAAGTGTGTGCAATTGCGGAAGTTCTTTTTGGCGGAAATTCGAATCGTCTTTGGAACCCATCATGTAAGTTTTACATTTTTTGGGCTACTCTTACTTTCAGCACCTTTTATGTCCGTCCATACTTCTTTCCGTGCTTCTGTCAGTGTGCAGCTGCTTGAATTTGCCGCTCCAATAGTCGAAAAATAGTCATTTTCATCGGTTATACCAAATTGGATACCAAATTGGATTCCAAATTCCAGCCTCAACTGTACTTTGCTACCCCGTCTTGGTATATGAAGGCAAGTCTATAAAGTTTAGCATGTTCACAAATACTAACAATATACTAACAAGTCGAACACGATATGGCAATGTGACGGTAAAATAATTACTTGTATGTCATCATTTTTTTTGCGATTTTTGACTCCTCCATCCAGCTCTGCCATCCCATCCCCAATGATGATGTCATCATTGAGCAAAGATTTCACTAACTTTTCTGCAGAAATGATGAGTTCCGGCCCGAAAATCCCGACTCATTGCATATTCTGCCACAACAAACACAATGTTGTGTCATTTTCATCGGTTATACCAAATTGGATACCAAATTGGATTCCAAATTCCAGCCTCAACTCGTACTTGTTACCCCGTCTTGGTATATGAAGGCAAGTTTATAAATTTTAGCATGTTCACGTATAATAACAATACACTAACAAGTCGAACACGATGTGGCAATGTGACGTTCAAATAATTACTTGTATGTCATCACTTTTTCGCGATTTTGGACTCCTCCATCCAGCTCTGCCATCCCATCCCCAATGATGAATTGATGATGTCATCATTGAGCAAAGATTTCAGTAACTTTTCTGCAGAAATGATAGTTCTGGCCAGAAAAAATCCCGACTCATATGATATTCAGCCACAACAAATTCAATGCAGTCACAGAACACAGATGGCGTCACTTCCAGTTGTGTGTTCCTGCTCTGTTCAATGATGCTTAACTTATAGTGCAAGTCTGAAGCGGTGCATACAGGTTGAGACTGGTAAGCGGTAAATGAGGAGCGTTTAATAATCTACTGAAAAATGAAAATCCAGGATACGAAAACGCAACTAATTCCAGTCGGTTCGACTGCCACCCCAGTCGTTGGCGGTTGTCCCGCGTGCTGACCACTCGTTTTCCTGCACCTGAGCGGCCCAGTCTCCCGGCTGGTTGTACGCGGGGAATGTATTTGCTGCGGTGCTGACCACTGCTGGAGACGCTGGCGTAGCAGGGGTTGCCGCCGATTCGGGCTGCCACTGCTGAAAAAGTGGTAAAAAATCCTCGTCAATGCAGTGTCACAGCTGAGGATTGCACTTTTAAACTCCTACCTCGGTCGCCGTAGATTCCGAACTCGCTCCGGCGTCGTTATCCCACTGTTGCTGCGGGGTTCCAAAGTCCGCCGGATCCTTCAGCGCCTTCTCCTGGGTTGTCTGCTCATCCTTCTCTGCCTGACCAAAGAAAGGAAGTAAATCTGGTGAGATAACTATAAAGAAAAATCCTGAAATAACCATTCCTTAATTGTCCACGTGTTGCCTATTACATGAGATTTACGAAGTTACACAATTGCCCACCTCCTCTGGGTCGCGGTAGAAGAACAGGTCGACCATGACCTCCCACTTGGTCTCGCGGCCAATAGTACCGCGCAGATTGAGGACCTCGCGGCACAGCAGCCACCACATCAGGCCGATGGACTGAGGACCCTGAAACGAAAGATGATTAGCGATTTGACAACGCCCATGCCCGACTCCTGATCTACCTTGTTATTGCACGGAATGGCAATGTCCACGAAGCGCAGTGGCGAGTCCGTATTGCAGAAAGCGATGACCGGAATGTTCACGTAGGAGGCCTCGGTGACCGGCTGATGGTCCACCCGCGGGTCGGTCACCACCAGGAGACGGGGTTCTCGGAAAGCTGCCTGCGGGAACACAGGGAGAGCTACCGTCAGGTCGAGTGGGGCGCTCCCGAGGCAACCCCAAGGGGTCGAGGGTCACCTGAATCTGGTTGGTGAATGTGCCCGGGGTGAAGCGCCCGGCGATGGGGTTGGAGCCGGTGTAGGAGGCGAACTTGAGCACGGCCCGTTGGCCGTAGGGCCGGGCGGAGATGACGCACACATCCGCCGGATGCTCGATGGCCACGATGGCCCTGGCAGCCAGCAGGAGCTTCTCCCATGTCTTGCGCAGATTGATGATGGCCACCCCTTGGTGCGAATTTTGACGAATTTCAAATCAGAAGTTTGCAAAACACTCGGGCTTTGGCAAAATTGAAATTACATCCTACGTGTATATCTATTGGATACTTATTTGGAAAGGGAACTTTTTTCTAAATTTGTGTGGATATCCCATGAAATGTTCTTGGAAGGTTTTACTATCGATGGAATATTGTGAAAACCTGTTACAAGTCCACTGCTTGGATTTCAGGGGCTACTTTACCGTCAGTTTTTCGCTTGTAAACATACTGTTCCATTTGGAAGTCCACGTTGGCCGAACCGAGGTGGGTGCTGCAGGCCAGGAACTTGATGACGTCGTCCTCCTTCAACGCCAAGGCATCCAGCCCTCCAGACATTGCGGCGTTAGCTTTCAGAGCAACGGCAGATAACCTGCAAGTTGGAAACCATGAATCGACTTCAATGTTTTCAGGTAATTCAGTTCGACTTGGTACCCTGCAAACGGCAAAGATATGTCATGTGTCAGCTAGAGGATGCAATCCATCAACCCAACTTATTCAGCGTATTAGGGTGGACACCATCATCATCATCATCGCTAAATTGAGGGTCTTGCAAAAGTGGAAGAGAATTCCAATGTCACGTTTCTGCTGGAGTGCAGAAAGTAAGACCAACGATATGCATCCCAATGGACATGCAGTGGCAACTATCCAGATTATATTCTGGATGTTCCTCATAATACCATATTGAAAGAAAACTCTTGCATGTAAATTCCTTTGCATAGCAACATTGAAAGGCGCCAACCAAATGATCTAAGGAATACTCGATATCTCTGTTACCGAAGCAAGATTTGGACTTACGCGTGGCAAGTCCAGTGAGGAGCATTGGAGCACGGATGGTGTGTTGTCTTGTTGAATGGATTTTTCTTTGATTTTTGGCTCAGATTCTTATCGATTCCCGTGTACCAAAAGGCAACACTCTTATTGGTGTAAATGCAGCAGGAAGTGGGCTGATTTGTGGAAGCCAGTTGCATCCGACAGAAACGTTGGAAGTGTCGTGCGTTGCTTCTGCAAAAGGATGCCACTACGAAGAAGAAATTTGCGCCGGAAGTTGAGGCTCTGCGATTGGAAAATCAATGGAAAATCCAAATTTGAGGGCGCCATTTGGACCCTGCAGGAAGAGTCAAAGTGTCGTAACTGTCAGCCTGCATTGATCCGCTGGTTGTCATCTTTGGAGTTTCCCGGAATTTTTTTCGTTTTTTTTTATTAATAATCTGAACGAAAATGCAAACTTTTTCTCGAGAAAATCATCTGAAAACATGGGAGGAGTGGCTTGCATCTTGGCATGACTGATGTGCTTGCAGTGATTGCCTGAAGCTAAGGGGACAGATGCTGGCTGTGTGTCATTTCGCGAATGTGTATCATTTTTCACATTTTTGTTTTTCTCCTGTTTTTCATGACTTAATTTCTGAACTATTTCTTTTCTTATAAATTAAAAGGCCTCGTTTGATTAATGATTTTTATGTTTCCTCCCCGCTATTTTTCGTTGTTATTTTTTCCCCTGCCTGTTCTTCCGCTTAACTTAATCTAATCTGACCTAGCCTAGCCAAACCAAAACTAAGTAACATAAAATGATTTTTTTATTTGGCTGCTCCTGCACCGCGGCAATCACTGCCAACCTACGAGCAGTTAGGAGAAAATCATTGCTTAATGGTCAGGGGCAGCAGAATCTTAGGGTTTAGCCCAAACATTTAAATAACTGTTGTACGTTAGCAAAACAATGTTGTGCACTATGTAATTCAGTGTTGCAACCCAGCAACACCATCCATTATGTTCCATTATGTTATACTCCAAAGGCGAAATGTGTGCTTATCATTTTTCGGCATCGAAACTTTTTGGACGGCCCCGATGCACGCGCATGCACGTCCTAGACTGCATGTGGTGCACAAGTGTTCTTATTGGTTAATTTTCAGCCCTCCACCGGAAAGGCGGTAATCAATGTTAATTTCTTGGTGGAAGGTGTGTGGGAGTTTGGGATCATCGTGGTGGTTCCGATTATTATTCGAATACTTTTCATACAGGAATCGAAATGAGAAAAAACGAAAAGATTGCTGTGAAGGGTTCGAAAGTCACGCTGGTACCTTACAACAAGGAGCACGTTGCGAAGTAAGCACACCATTCATGTGAGACTTGTGAGTGCAGAATTGCAGATCCATGTGCACATTATTCAATGGCGCTGAAAGGGGCGTTCAAATATTGACATCATCTTGGGGGGTCTGTAATATGCTAACATAGGGAGGAGGGGGTCCAAATATCCCAAAAAAGTGATGACATAATACATTGCAAGGCATATATTTGCTTCTCATATTCCACTTTTTTTTTCTTCTCCAACTGTTGAACAAACGAAAAAACAACCAAAATTAACTTGGATGATTTTGTACATATTTTTTACTAACATTTCAGACTAACATTTAATTCATCATTTCTGCCTTAGATACCACGAGTGGATGAAGTCAGAGGAGTTGCAGGAATTGACTGCATCGGAACCTTTGAGCTTGGACGACGAATACCGAATGCAACAGAGCTGGAGGGAGGATGAAGACAGTAAGGGCCATTATAGGCCGTTTGAAAAATCCCTGTGAATTTGGGGACACCCCTGCACTCCATTCAAAATACCTTCGG
>JAQFYZ010000801.1:0-32713 GCA_034695085.1 Cylindroiulus punctatus
TTACGAGCTTATTTGGGGAAAATGAAAAACTTCCCATTGCATTTGAGGCTTTTATCCTACTCTCGCAGCCATGAAAGAGGCTGACTGCAACAGTAAAATTTCGATTCCAAAGAATCGAATTTTCAGTTAACGCGACCTAACTTAGAACTAATTTTTATTATTAGTGGATTGCCTATTGACGAATAGGCAATTAATCAGCTACATTATCAGAGAAATGCAATTTGGCTCGATTAATTCGATGAGTTCCATGTGTTTCATTAATTTCTCAATGATGGAGGCAGCCATATTGTGGATGACGTACATGTAACTAAGTCTCAACAAAGCTTACATTATACGTAATCAATCGTAATGTTTAATCACCCGTTAATTCTGGTGACTCGCTCCGCACATGTTTTCGTATTTTTATCCTCAGGTGATTTCATTTTTTTACCAACAATGTTTCTTTTGCACGTTAATCGATGCAGGTGATTTTGCTTTAACTTGAAACATGGCATCGCAAAATTTAAAAACCTCCCAATTAACCGAATTACCCGCCATTAATTAACGTGTGTCTCGAGCAGCAGCGCATCCTGCCTGTCATTAAGACGTTGTTAACAGGCCGTTAATTACTCTCATGATTGCAGGTCCATGGAGGACTTCATTACCTGGGTGGATTCATCGGCAATTAAGAAGCACATTCAGGCCTATAATGAATTGGTAATTATCAGAGTTTAAGCCGAAAAACCACCTCGAAAACATCTGGTTTTTAAAAATTATAATTAATACCCTTTCTTACTTTGCAGAGAGACGACTTTGAAATGTGAGCAAAATCTGATGGACAATGGCTTTCATATTCAATTGCGCGAACTCTTATTGAAATAAATAAATACATGTAAATTGGATTACTCACTGTTGTTCGAATGACTGTTGATTGTTAGCTGTGTTGACGCTGATTTTGACTCGATGTCGTTGCCCCCTAGTGGCGCAAATGACCAAGTTCCCGGACAAGTACACCATGGATTACTGCAAAAAAAGATACACCATCATTCATTGCTCATACCTGGAACAGTTGCTTTCATTTTTGTTAAAAGTGGAGGATTGTGTCATTTTTTTAAGATTACTGTACACGGTGGATTACTTGCATCTTACAATAATATTTTGCCTAGTTTGTATATCGTTAAATTTGACTCAGGGCTGTATTATATTATCAGTAAGTAAATTACAATGAGGTCGAGGGGGGTGTAATCAACGTATAATGACGTATGAGTATAACGTATGAGTTAAATTACGGTATTTATTCGGCAGTTAGCACTACAGTAGGGTGGACACCATCATCACTGTTAAATTGGCTGACATTCCAAGTCTGATGGCAAGCAAAAGTAAGACCAATTGTTATGTCCGAATAGGTACTAGAGTGGAGTGACAAGTTCTACCACTAGTCCACTACCACCTTGGTGGTAGAATTCTAATTGATGATTTGAATTCCTATAGGTCTGCAGTATGTGCCAAATGTATGTTTGTAAGATAATCAAAACAATGCTTGGTTAACAGAACTAACTACTTTTTTGCATTTGTTTTTACCACTTTGATCATTTTGAATATCAAGTCTTCAATTACTGTTACTACCTGCACATGTGCTATGTTTCTCTGCAATACATACACAAATTATTAGAAACATTTACCAAACAATCCTAAATTTGGGGCCTGATGCTTCAGATAATCCGCATATGAGGTATGCCCTCTATTCAAATTTATCGACAATACCATCGCACTGATCCCCAACGTGTATTATTTTGCAGACCTCCCTCCTCCTTTGAAAAGTTTCTTAATCCGCCCTGCATACATAATCCTGAACCTCTTATGTTCAAATATTCTATCGGAAATCCTTAGATAACTAACCTTCAGTTTAGCACAAAGTCATTGTGTTGCAGAGCATTGCATCTCTAAAGTGGAGTGGCACCGCCTATCTTTCGTACCTCATTCCTGCATATTTACACCATTTACTTTCACCATTTTTTTTTTGGCAAACGTACCTGGACCTAGCTCAGACTTTGATGTATTGGTGCCCCCACTGCTACCCAATCGGTTCCAGTTACCTTTCTAATGGTAAATGGAAAGGTAGCCTACCCTCGCTCTCAAATATTCGCACAAACGTGTTTTGCAGCAGCCTATAGGTGTTCAACTGCAGGGACTCCCTCAAAAAAAAAAACCAAAAAAGTTTCTTTATCAAAGGCTTTTGATTAATGAAACGCGACGTCGGCATGCATTTAGCGATTGGGCTTAATTGATGAACTTGTCTGCAGGCCGGCATCAAATGAGATTAGCTTGTTTTTGTCAAACTTTCATAATGACATCCAACGACCGCTATGTGGAGGCCTACATTACGGTCACGTACATCTGCAAATCTCAAAATTTCGACAAGCACTCATGTTTTCACAAATTAATAAGTGCCGGATTTGCATAATTTCCCTCCAGGTCATTCGCTTAAATGAAATGGATTTTATCATGGTCGGTCCTGCCCTCATTACAAAAATTAATTTAAAAAACCTAAAGACTTACAGGAAACAAATTTTGTAAGAAAAGTAACTCGGAGAACTGAAGTTTTTCATTTCATGTACATGCTGTAATCGGAAATTTCATCTAAAAAGGAAAACTTTCAAGATGGCCACTATCATGTGAGTGATGTGACCAATATGATCACATACAGTAATCAGTATTATGCGAAATTTCTGAAGAGAG
The DNA here is from genome assembly GCA_034695085.1 of Cylindroiulus punctatus. Lineage (NCBI taxonomy): Eukaryota > Metazoa > Arthropoda > Diplopoda > Julida > Julidae > Cylindroiulus > Cylindroiulus punctatus. The sequence continues at coordinate 2,719 of JAQFYZ010000801.1, forward strand.
GCTACGAACAACCTTGGGTGTTTTTCCACAGTTTGGAAATATCTTTTGAATTAAATTTTCTTTTGATGTTTTTCTATTCTTTTTCCAATTATTTTTTCATGATGAGGGTATGACTTGATGATCACCTTATGTTTTCCACACGGCTGATTTTCCATGACTGCATTCAGCTGTGGTATTAAACTTCATGGAACCAAATGTAATAAGGTAGAATATGTGACCGTCAGTTAAAATGCAATTAAACATCAATTCATTTCAATTCAACTCAGTTGAGTTTTTTTCGTATCCAAAATGATGAATTTTGATCACACCAAGACAACTTTGATGGACTCCCCCCGCCATCATTTGCCTCCCGTTCATATTGATATTTTACCTGAATCCTTGTATAATCCTTATTTATTTTCCTGCTGTTTACAGGAGATTTTGGAACGACAACATCGAAAATACTGAGGGGGATCGAAATTTTATCAACTAAGGATGTTTATCGAAAACGCTCCAATACCGTGGGAAACGTTTAGGATCTCCGAATTATCAACAAGTTGTTGGGGTCCACCTGGCAAACATGTTCCAGTAGCACCTTCAGGACGAGCGTTCCTGTCACTGAAAAACCAATATTGACCCGCTGACCCCCGCATTCCAGACGAAAAGCGAAAGTCGGCACTTGCGCCATGAATACCAAATCAGAAGGTATGGTCGCCGAAGAGATGGATGGTACAGGGCGCTCAAAACTCGCTAAGTTACGAGGTTTTTTTTGCTTTTTTGGACCACTGGATACGACGTAAATCCACCCGCTGTTTCGCCCCAAAAAATCCCTTTGAAGTCCACGATTATTGCTTTTTGGCATTCCTGCCAAAAACGCCAGAATTTGAGGGCCCTCCGCAAAAAAGCTGAAAAACTCCGAGCCATGAACCATCTATCATGAGGTATATTCACCCTCTAGAGAGGGCATGCTGCTACCTTGGCATTTCTGCTTAGAAATACCTGCGGTCTTCGAAAACAGGTATTCGCCTCACCAAACGTTCGTGCCGACCACTCCTGACAATGTCTTGGCAGTCCATTTTTTTGGGCTTCTGCACAAGCAGTGGTGAAAGTCGGGTACCCTTAGCAGCCATTGCACTTGAATTCCTGGCCCGTTCAAGGTGGTCTTTTTGCTAACTTCTCAAACAATTGGCTTTGTTTTTTGCAGCGTGCGCTAACGCTGTCTAAACCGATGTCTTGCGCTAGGGACAAAGACTAATGTTATTTACCTACAGAACCCATTTCGGACCGAAATTGCCAGCCAAAATACTTTTTGCCCCTGTTCTTCGGACAAAAAACCCTCGAGTGGATTTCATAAGTGAACCAACCTTCAAAACTGCCTCGCCCCACCCAGGTAGCAAGGGTAGGAACCGAGGTGCAATTCGGAGAATCCAACATGTCTTAATGAAGAAATTGGGTAACATTCTGGGCAGAAAACTAATATGAGGGGATCCCACAGACGCCATCTAGAGTACGGAGTATTCCTGCTGGCTACAAGGAACATGGTGGCTACTCCTAAGTAAGACATGCATGTACATGTACGCCTGTTTTATCTACCATATGACCAGACTTAAATCAAGTTTAGTCAAGTCAAGGTAGGTAAAACAGGTTTTACGCGCATGGTTTACTTACCTAGATAAACTTAACTAATCAAGTCACCATGTAAACGTAGTTATGTGTAGCCTGCAGGGATACTCTGCATTCCAGATGGCGTCTGTGGAGGTTCCTTATATCATTTTTAATCCTCTTGGTCGGCATGGTATTAAGTAGATAGATCCCTATGGGAGGTTAAGGTCGATCTACATTCTATCTACTTAATTCCTTATATCAGTTTTCTGTCAAGTCAAGGAAGGTAAAATTGGTTTATATGCATGACTGACTGAGATAAAAGTGTCTATGCCCCCATGTAAAGGTAATGCCAGTGTTAAGTTTTGAACACAGTTTCAATTCAGAAAGAAATCAGAATTGGTTTATATGCATGACTGACTGAGATAAAAGTGTCTATGCCCCCATGTAAAGGTAATGCCAGTGTTAAGTTTTGAACACAGTTTCAATTCAGAAATAAACAGGGCGTCACGTGCCCATCTTATATTAAGCTTATATAAACAGTTTATATGCTGCATGTATTATCCCGATTCCCAAGTCACGTATGTTGATACAGTAGGTACCGTACATGTATAACACACTGACATACTGCATGCAATGATGCACGACTTACTTGAACTACGATATCAAAAAACTACATACATAGTATACTTAGGGAAATGCATCCAGTACAGTGTACATGGTACCTACTTTCAATTCATCACATCCTCTTCTGGGATTCCAGGCGGCGCCACTGGGAAGCATGGAGGGTGAAGGAGGAACTTTGGCCAACCTGTAAAATGAATAAAAAAACACCGATAAAAAAATCACTTTTGGAGGGGTTATTTTACGGCTAAATAATAGTAGAATTCTGTTCGTAAACCCTCGTAAAGCCCGAAAACCAATTCGAAAACAAAGCCAAAAATTTGCAATGCCCCCACGCACCCTGCGGGCCTACTTTTCGTGGCCCTACTATGAATAAACTACATATTTTATTTTTATAGTTGTTTAAAAATCGGGTTTTTTTCGATTGGCTTTTTGCCTTGAACAAAAGTGAGTGAGCCAGGCCCCGCAGGCATTTCATTCTTCCAGGTCCAAATTGCCAAAACCGAGCTGATTTTAATTATATTCGGGCGAAAAATTAATGAATTTTGCCTCCTGACTTTCGCAGAAAAAAAATTGCATACAAGATGGCAGACCGTGGCAAATTTAGTGAAATTAATATCTGCTTGAAATTCGCCTGGAACAGGCTAGCTGGCTCTTGTCCGAAGGAACACTGCCCGCAGAGAAAGTTATGTTTGAAAAGGCTTTTCACAAAAACTTTTCTGTGTCTCCTCCTCCCTTCAAACTGTTTTGTAACTTTTGTTCTACCTTTTGCGCGGTGCACAAAAGGTATTTCTAGTGGTAATGACTTCACTGTCACGAATGTCGTGCAAAAAAACTTTCCTACAAAGCAGCCCTGTTGAAATCGTGGACAATTCGCCAATAAATTAGGTTAGGATCACGTTATAAAAAGGTTAAACCAAAGTTTTATACCGACGTTCTTCTACAATATCTGGCCTCAGGTGTATACAGTATACCTCGCAAAAAAGTGATGTCAGTTGACAACTGCCATAACAGCTGGTCACATGTTAGTGAGATGTTTCAAAACAGCCAGAAGAGGACTATAGCTTTGGCCAATTTTTGCCAACTTTTGCTTCTAAAAAAAGCAGCACGGTTTGAGTTTTCCAAAGCCGGATACGACATTGTTATCTTTCCCGTGCCTTTACACTTATTTCAATTTTAAATTCATACAATTTTTGCATAATTACCGTATTTCGCGGCTTATAAGACGTACTTTTTTCATATAAAATTTCCCCAAAAACCATTCTGCGTCCTATAAGCCAAAGGTGCGGTATGTACAGTATAGGCAAATCCAGTTGCGCACCAGTTCAATCTGCAAAATCATTAAGGTATGACTGGCTTGTACGCTGATATTCCTGTCATATTCCTACTCAACTACACTGTAGATCCTTTTGAGCAGCTGTTACCTGAGAACGATTTGCGCCTTTTCATATGCCATGCACCATGCAGACGAGACTCAGGCACGGTATCTCCTCATCTCATCTCAGGATATTTAATCTCGGTTACGTGGAGTTAAAATGCTGTTGGGATTAAGAGGGAGGCCATTGCACGCCTGCACAAATTCCAGCAGGGTCAGCCCCTCTTATTTGATGGCCGATTAAAGTCCACCCCGGGACCAGAAGTTATTAAACGAGCCATTACCACGGGCAAGAATTCGTCAGAGATTGGATAAGGAGAGGATTAAGACCCTGCGGTTCTGTGTTCAGCCGCTGCGGTTTAGGAACACGCTAAATCGTGCCATGTACAAAACTTTTGTAAAAAAAAAAGTGCAACAGCCATTACAAATTCGCTTGTATACTGCGACTGTACGTTTCACTAAAACTGAAAAAAAATGGCTTGCACTCTAAATTACGGCACTCATTATGATTTTATACAAAAATTCTCCAAGCAGAGGGAAATGTCATAACATTTCTATTTCTTCATGATTTGTTTTCACTATCTATAGCAGAATCTCTGGAAGGCGTTTGTACTTTATGGGCCTATGCTTGTAATTATAATGCTTGTAACTCCATCTCTCCATATAATTATTAGTCAAATTTTCTCCTATAAGAAATACTTGGCAGCGTTTATGTGCTTCGCTTCCCATACATCTTAGGCATACAGTGTATCTATAAAATAGTGTTTTCGTTACTTTTGCTGAACACTAAATTAAGCAGGAATGAAAAAGTGAGATGCAAAATCGCTTTCTAAATGTAAGCGATGTAAAATTTCTAATAACTACTTGCACTTACATATACTGCCATTTCAGCCATATAGCCAAGATATAATTACGGAATTAAAATTCACAAGCCTGTACGTGTAATTATATTTTTAAATACAAAAAACACTTATAAAAGACTAAAATAAATGCGTGCATAAATCTAATTGTTTGCTTTGTTTATACTGTCAGTACAAAAATAAAGTGGTTTTCTGAACCAACTGTTTCTTTCTTGTTATCATATTGGCCTATCTAGTTTACATATACAGCTTTTAAAAACCTTTCATCTAAGAATCTTGTTTTAAATCGTGCATGTAAATACGTTTAATTACATGTTCTTACTTCAATTGATTGTCTTGATCTGAGAATAGGCTCTGGGGTGGTTTGCTTGAAGACAATTTATCCAGTACAAGATGGTAGAGACGGTAGAGGCCAACTAGTCAGCATTATTTTAAAGGTTTCTGAAGCTATTACTGAAATCTCGATCTAATTAGTCGATGTTGCAAAATTGGCAAATCGCTAACATGAAACTATACACATTTGTTTTGACAAATGGTGTTACCTGTAATTTGTACATGAAATTCCAGGCATGAGGCGTTCCTAGAGCTCAGATTTCCAAACTGCAAAACAAACCTATAGGGGAAAGACCTTACCAGAGCAACTTTGCATAAAATAGCAATTCAGGGGAGAGTGAGAAGGCAAAAAGGATCTCACAATCTTGGTCAAGTCAAAACCATCTGAGCCTGTAGCCAAAGTTATTCCATTTGTTATCGCTGGCTGGCATTATTTCATTTATGATGATTTGTTCGACCAGATTCCCCACCCCCCGAAGGCGTTTCGTGGCTTTCCACTTGTAGCCTGGCTTTGAAATATGGCGATGTTTTCGTTCAGCTCGTGTTCGACACCCATCACCTAATGGATTATTGTCATTCTCGTCTTGCAGTGTCCCCTGTATCAGGTTCTTCATCAGCAGGGCAGGTCCACCACCACTTTCGCCAAATGGCTCGTAAATTAATTCGGTGTTTTCGCCTAGGTGTACTTGCTTTGCCCCACCTTTCAAAACTTGTAAGATCGCTGGACGTTGGTCATGGTCTGATGACCGTGGTCTCGCTCTCCTGCGCTGAAGACGTTTCTGAACCACTTTCAAAAACATCCTGCTGGCCGAATTTACAAACTTGACATTTACCGATATTTTTATGATAAAAAATTACGCTGCCCTGACTTTCTCAGCAAGGATACGCAGTGCGAGAGAATGTGATTCTGGAGCAAAGACAGTTCAATGCTCAGTTTCAGTAATTTTCACACGCTGGTGCTTTTAGAGCACGACGAGGCAAAATTCTTCAATGACTTTTATCAGTACGAATACAGTACGTCCAAGGGGCTCCACAACCACAAATGTAGATGAAATGAAAGAAATTGTCATGAAAAAACCTCACATCCATACAATGCCATTTATACTGTAGGTTTTACCTCCTTTGGCCTGAGAAATACAATTACACTTCTGTTTAACCCACTTGGAGGGGTAATTTAAAAGAAACCATTTCTTTCTTCTAAGTAACCCTTTACTTGTAGGAGATTTTGGTACCTAAGAAACACAATCCCTACGAATTTTCAAGGTTCCAGCAAACGTCCTCTAGCCCTTATGGTTTGCACTTAGTGCTGACCAATCAGTGAGGACAGTAGTTTTTAGAAAGTTTCAACTTAATTACAATATACACCTGAATATACATGTACGTGTTACTCCCCCAAGGTCATATGCCACGGTTTTCGTCATACATCCACTCATTCAACTACATGTACATAAAACATGTTTGCTTTAAATCTGCATGCACTTGAGCACGACGTTAGCTTGTCTGTTATGTTAATACTATTACACTAAACAGCATCGAATACCAGTATTCATGCTCATGTATTTTCATGAAATCCTGTTGGGAATATTTTGAACACGCATAACACGCTTTTGCATTGAAAGGTGATTTGGCAGTCATTCACACCCTCACAAACCTGAAATACATTGCAAGTTATGGCCAACACTTACATTTTTATTTGCAGCAGTCGTAGTTTTTATCAGGTGCAGCGTGCAGTATGTCATTGAAGTGACCGAACTCGAACTAACACTTCAAAAATGGCGGCCTACCAGAAAATTTTCTTGAACTTTAGAACGTAGTTTACATTTCTGCCGATGGTGGCAGCTGCTACAGCCGGTGGCGCTGTTTGAAAAAGGCGCCAATTTCAAATTCATAACATTTAAAAACTACACAAATACTAACCATCTTTCTAAAGTTTAGCTGTCAACAGCTCAAATTAAGTTTAATATTTTTTCAATTTTCACATTTTTGGAATCGTTTTTATCATCGCTTTGTATTTGACCAAATATTAAATAACGAAGTGCAACAAACTTTACTAGAAATAATATATACGCTAGAAAACGAAGAATTTATTTACATGTTAATTGTTTAGTTCTATCAAGAGGTTCATTCAACTATCTCCGAATCAACCTTTTTACTTTAAAGCTCACTTTTACAATTTAATTACAACGAACTGTAGAAACAAATTCATCTTAATTTTGCTTGTCAATACAAGGTTCACAAAAGAAATGGTCCTGCAAAAATAAATTGACAGTAACATCTTGTCGCAATTTTTAGCTACAGGGTATTTTCAAATTAATATTTTTTATAAATGGGGAAATGGTATCAAAATTACAGACATTAACTCCAGGGAGTACTTTGGTCCAAAACTGTTCTGCAATTCAATCGATTCACTTATCCCAAGTCGTAACTATAGCTGATCTTTAGTCTCCTAGACTGACCTCTTTACGTTTCATTTTTCTCATCACCTGGTGGTATCAGGGTTTTCAAATAACTCAAAGCGAATTTGGCCCTTTGCATCAATGCTATTGAATTGAAGCGGTGCAACGAAGTAAAAAATGGTTCCTCTGAAAATAATAGCCAGAATGAGTCCAGTTTGCTAGACAATTATATTTTTAGAGCAGAGAGTCCTCGCTTAATGTCGTGATATGCAATTGTCTACTACACATACAAATAAGATAAAGACAACATGTTCATTGATTTATTTAGAAGGATACGACGTTAAATGAGGACTCCCTGCAAAAAATAACTTTATAAGCGCAGCTCTATAAGTCCAACTATAAGTTTCAATGCAAATGCCCAATCAACATTTTCTGCTAAATATCCAAAATCACCAAATTCAATGAAAAAGACATACCAAATAGAAGAGATATGTTTATAACTTCCAATACGGCGTCCTCCTGATCACAGCCTAGCCTCAAACTAGCCAGGAGAGACGTGGAGATAGGGCAAACACAATCGTGACAAACTGCAAACTCCACAGGTGACGAATTTGAGTAAGCGGATAACAAGGATATCTACGGAAGCAACAAATGATCGAGCATTGACGCGCACAAAAACCATGAACTGTCTTTATACTAGCTACTTACTTTCTTAAATGTGCAACTCAAAATGTACAATAACCCAGCTTCCACTCGTGTCAGCAATGGCCCAACTGCAATTATCAGCCCATCACCCACGTTGCATGGCTAAACCAAAAGAAACAACAGATACATGAAGCAGCATATCATCTAATGAAGAAGAAGATAAGCCACCTTAAATTCGTAAAAACGACTAGTTTATTACCTCCACCGCATCGCAGAACCTGGACAAGTAACGAACTGTATCCCCTGAACTATAGCAAACATCCCAAGTGCTACTGTCGTAGCGTAGATCGTCCAAATGGATTTTAATGCATGTGTCGGATTCAAGACTTTTCTGCCACGATTCCGCCAAACGTGTAGCTAAGGGCTGACAGAGCTGATTCCGGGTAACAAATTCACAGTGAGGAATAGGCGTACGAGAACTCAGGTGAACCACGATTGCATCGGTCAATGCAGGATCGTCTAATTCTGCAATCCTTGGGCTCGGGTGACTAGATTCCTAAAGAAATTGATAACCTTTTCACACCCTGAATGCATCCGAGAAGTCTGTAGGATTAAAAAATGCGCACCTTTATGCAGTGGCAAATTTCGATCCAGCAATGCATTAGAAGGGAATTGCAAAAGTGGGAATTCCAGCATTTGCGAAATTCCTTCCCAAGTGTTAGGCTAGACTCAACCTGGTAATAAAAATGACAAATTTTTAAATTGGTTTTAAAGCCGTTCAAAAAGATGGAAAGAGAAAACTGTTTGAAATGCTTACGAGACGACCTAACGGCATTAGCAAATGTTCGGTGGCAGTCTGATTAGTGGCACTTGTTGATGATTGTGGATCTGATCTGATGAGATCGGCTTCTAAGTGAGGAATTCGCTGATGCCAGCTCAGATCGGTTATTGTTTTACGCTGGTTCAGACTTCCAATCCTAAGAGGCTTACTTTGGAAGGAAGGCCTGTCCAATAACTTCTGCACAATTTAAAAAAAGTTGTGGTGAGCAAGATAGCTTGTAATCAGAAAACAAAACCTCGCTGCATATGGGAAATGCGGATTAGTACCGTTAAATGACCTTGTTTTTGATTATTGAAGCCTCCTCCTCAATCCGTGCTAAGCCAAATTTCCTTGCAAACGTGAAGCTTGCCAAGTTTTGAGCTCTTTCTATGCTCATCTTCTGTTCTGCGTTGATGTTTTCGAACAGACTTAAGTGTTCTTGGATGGCATCGACCTGAAGTTTCTGGAAATAAGCGCAACACTCGGTCATCTGTAGAGCAAACGTGCTGGGCAAGGCATGTGCAGAAAACAACGGCGGAAGAGCTCCAAAGGGTTGTTCTGCAAAACATGAAGCAATGGTTTTGAATCGAACCTGAGGAAAAATGCGATGAGCGAAAATTAGTTTACCAGTACCTAAATAAGCCTCGATTTTCGAAAGGTGTGTTTGTAATGTCAAATCCCCGTGGTAATTTAAGCATATAACATAAACCTCCGAATTCCCTCGTTTACTGGTACCTGGCTTGAAGACGTGGACCTGCATTATCGGTCAAAGAATGCATGAATAACAGAATGCTGCACTAAAATACATGTAGTACACCAATAAAACTTTGTAATTTGCCTCATGTATAAAGGTTCATTTCAGATTCGAGAGGAAAGATGAAATGTTTCCTCTGAGATTTTTTAATCATTCAGCTCAATAAAATCAGACAATCTATTGTTATTGATTTTGTTTTCAATCAAACGAAGCATAATATGACGGATAACACCTATGTGATTTCTAAGTAGTAAACTAATAGTTTGAAATGTAGGTTTTGCAGCAAGGAAAGGAGCAACTTCTATATAATACTGTTAAACAGTGGCGGATCCATGTGGGTGCCCAGGGTGCGGCCACACACCCCTTGACTCCTTGCATATTCTTTTTTTTCTCATTTTACATGTTTTGCTGGTAACGTTTTGTACTTGGGTGAATCTGGGGCACCCTCTTTCATCCTGGATACACAGTTCTGGGCAGTACTCCAGAAATTTACTCTGCCCAATCAAGAAATGCTCGCTCATGTTGAAATCAAGTAAACAGCATTGTACTTATCTTTCAAGTATTGCAAAATAAATGAATGTATTCGGAACTTGCCTGCGAGAAAGCGCAGTTCAATAGATATACGAGGCACACGGAGGTGGGCTCAAAGCAGGTAAATAGTTTCACGACCAAACTTCCACTCGGAGCTAAGAGGCGAAGAGCAGTAACCACTTCAACCAATTGCAGCGGAGCGACTATCGCCTCCTGCTCGCTAGGATTATTTTGGCAATCGATGCTCCCATCGGCAGTGACCTTAACAGGCAACAACTAAAAATTAACACACTAATCAAAGCCACAACTACTGACCAAACACAGATTCACAGACCAGATGAATAGGACCCATCGTCTTGGCCTTTTCAAGAAGCGATGCACGGTTCGAGCTCGAAAATATGTTCCCAGTGTTGTCCTTACCGAAGTCCCAATGCTCCAAGGTGGGCCGAATTAAGCGATCGTCAGGAATGGCTTGCCCAACGTTGTTACCCTCGTAATAAGGATTAAGCGTAGTTGCAAGCCATGATAACTGTAAATTGTGAATGAAATTGTTAATTGTGATAGAACTAATAAATTGGCTATCGTTGAAGCAGTCTATTGTTGGTCAGCATACCTTCAGGTGAGTGTGGTTCAGGGCCAAGTAATGGTTTAATGCTGCAATGAAGGCACCAGGCGCCTCACACAGATGGACGCTGTTGAACGTGCTGAGGGACTGGTCAAAGGGCACCAGAGGAAAGGTGCACACAATTTCGTAAAACTTGCACCAGGCCTGCGTGCAGAGCTCAGGTCGCATTTTGTGCCGGATGACGGGTACAACTTTGTTGGCTAGGTTGACGTCCTGAGTGTGCTGACGCCACAGGACGATATCTTTGTCGCTCAGCAAATCTTTGACTGCATTTAGTTCATTTTTAAGAGCTGTCCGTGAGGGGTCATTCCAGAGAAGGTCATCATGAACCTCAGACCCATATTGAACATCGGGGAGAACCCAGGGAAAATCGCTCTCGTTGCTTGGTCTGACAAATTCGAATCGTTTGGAGAAATGGGCCTCAATCATTTTTTCAGCCTAAAAATGACATTATGGAAACTTAGGAATCAAGGGAGCCTGCACAGATGTTGCAGAAAAGTAATGACACAGAATACCGGGTACAGCTGCTCTATGACAGGTTTCCGGCTGAGATTAATTGGAGTTGTATATAATTATAGTTTCACTGGGATTTCATATGAAATGCAAGTAACACAACAGCACTACTATTCAGTTTTTAAACTCCCCTCCATGACATAAACTTTCAGACACCCTACATAGCTAATTTCCAAGTGACGTTATTCTAAGTTTTACTACATAACAGTACATACCTTTTTGGGATCGTAAGCTGAACCTGATGACGCGGAGGGACCCGAATCTTTCTTATTATATTTTCTGTTGCGTTTCATTTCACACAATATTTAGCTGCCCTACAGAAATCAGCAGCAGACGTCCACAACTTTTAAACTTCTACAAATTATACGGAATCCCTCATTGGGTGCCTTGTCCTTGGACGGAGCCTCCTTTAGACCTCTAACTGAAATGCGGGGAAAATCCTGTACAGGGTGCCTCAACAATACAGGTGGCAACGAAATCTTTGAAAATAGAGAGAGGAACCATGCTGATGCGCTTTGATCCATTAGGAAAAAGGAACTGTTTTAGTAACCTGGATTTAGAAATAAAAGTTTTTGACTTGTAATTATTACAAAATCATTCATGATAGGGTAAGACCCCATATTTTATCCAATTTATTCTTCTCATATACATGTAATTATCATTATTTTCCAAAAATTTGCGAAAACAGTATTTCTCTTTTTGGGGCAAATTTAAATTGGAAGCGCCTCAAAATCTTATGTTGTATTTCCTCATCTCGACGTACTTATTCTACGATATCTCCAAGTCTATATTTTTTCAAACATTTTGATGAAAATGTCATTATAAATACTCACCACGTTTTTCGAAAATTTTCCGCATTGTCATTATTTCTCACTGAATTGAACATCTAATTCCAAAGCCTAAGTATGTCTAAGATTAAAAAAAAAATGTTTTCAGTAATATTTGGCGAATATGTGAGAATATTCTTCTGTTTTTAGATAATTTTTAAACGGGACATCATATAAAACTCCAATGAAGCCAATAAAGCAAATGTGATAACACCTGGAAATGACCAAAATAATACCAACTTTGACTACGTTTTTATGGAGAAAGTTACGTTTATCTAAGTAAGTCATGCATATTTTCAGTTTTATCTACCTATAGACTTACATTTTCGAATTAAATAAACGTTACTGAAATCTACACGTTAACGAATCCTTGTAGTGAGAAAGTTGGGATGAACAAGAAGATTTTCAACACGGTTTTTAATAAAAATCCATCTTGATGAAAACCGATAGGAAACTCGAAAACATAATACTAACTTGTGTAGCTTTTTCGGCGATTACTTAAGCTTGTGCACGACCACGGTGGCGCTGGCCACCCATGCAATAAATTCAATCTAACAGAGGCTCAATCACAAAACACTGTAAAAAGAGAGAAAACGAATACATAAACAAAAACAACGAGCACGTGCACACAGAGTCAGTATCTGTTTAAAAAGGTAGAAAAAGCTGGCCCCGGCAAGTCTTCCTTTGGACAAGTTGTGAGAGAATCAAGGAAGTGGCCCACAAGATAGACGAAGAAAAATGAAAGAAACCCTTTGAAAAATAGCAGCGCCATATATGATGCATTTATTTGCAAGCCATCATTGGTTTTTTCTGCAACTGCTAGTCACCCACGCTTTCCTGTGATTTTGCAAAGGGTCTATTGACTAAAAATGATGTTATGGTCCAACGAACGACCCCTGAACAAGTGCTATAGAATATATGACAGTTGGCATAAAACTGCATGGTACCAAGACACAACGAGAAATAGGATTCGATACTCCACAGTTAGGTAGCTGGCACACAATCACCGATAAAACCAAACAGCAACGAAATGTTAAGAGGTGCGCGAGAGCAAGAGCTCGCATCCGTAAATTTATGATTGTATGAGCAAAATTGCCAGAGTGTATCTTCACTAGATGGCAACACGAGGAGACCATGGCCTCCTGCAGCACTCCAGTCAGTGCGTGGCAGGTCCCACGAATGCTTCATGCACAAATTTAATCCGTGCTTATGTGCGCATGGAACTATCAGAAAAGGTAAGTGTTGTGCAGAGGCCTGAGAAAACTGACTTGGTAGACAGCGTTTAATGAGTCGATGATTATTTTTACAAATGTCCGGACTGCCAAGAAGTTACTACTATGGTATATGCCCTGCTCCAGCATATACGCTACGAGAAATTCTACGAGAAGGATTCTCCTAACGGCTCGTAGGTTGACAGTGAATGGCTGACAGATGGGCAGCTAAATGAAGATTATTACATTTTTAGGTTACTTTAGGTCAGTTAAAACGCAAACACGAAAAATTCCAGCAGCTAGGACAAGGGTGTCACTCTTGTAGTTTAAATATTATGTGCACATTTGGAGCGAGGCTTATACCATAGTCTATCAAGCAAGATTTCGGAAATAAAATAAATTTACTAAAACAGGGATTTTTTACTACTTGGACCCCTCGGGAGGTTTACGAATTGCTCGATCTGCGGCGCTCAGAGCCATTTTCTTTGCGCTACTAAGCATAACAGAACGCAGCTATTACGGTCGCATTTAAAAATATGCACCGACTCATCGAACACAAGCACGAGTACCAGCTTCAGAGATTGCAGCACATATGCTTGGACGTAATTAACAACAAGCGCTGCTCAAAATTCCAGCGTTTCGTCCAATTCGCAAATTCAACAACATCGGGACATGGAGTCAATGTACAGTTTTGGCTGCTGGCATAGAGTTAACGACACCGCACAGTGGATTCCCCGTGCAAGCCAAACGCACTGAACACCATGAGTTTCCCCGCGAGCTGAACGCTGCCCGCAGAGCATTGCCTGGGCGCCGGGCCGGGCTGGAGGGTAGCAGCTACACTTCGTGTCCCGCTTTTTGGCAAAAACGATCTTGTTTAGAACGGCAAAAATGAAAAGCAATCAGGTTTGTAAAAATAACAAAAAATCACCGTTACTGCTCCTGAGTCCTGGAGAGCGCACATTTCCGGCGGCTATTCACAGATATGATTCCGACAGCTCAAAGTCCGACGGCGAGGTTCGTGAGCTGCGTGCGATGGACGTGCCGAGCCCGATCGCAGAGTCCGAGTTTAGGTCCACGACAATCATGCTTTCCTTATACGTCGGCGGAGGATCCTCCGTGCCTGTTCCAATAATCAATTGAGGTTGCTGTACTTTGGTAACTTGCCCTTGGCTAGCAAACGAAACCATATTACTCGATTTATCACCGTTTTTCTCAGGCTTGCTCAGAAGAGCCCCCTTTTCCTGAAGCTTCTGATGCAACAGACGAATTTTGTCTTCTTGCTGAAAGGTGAGAAAAGAAAAATGTTTCGTGAGTTTAGCATTTGGCTGAAAAAACTGGGTCTCATGAACGGCGCTCTTTTCAGTACACTCCTAATCCTCAGGTTTGTCAAGTTTTCAACGCACACTGCTCATTAGGAGCAATTTCATAAAACAAAAAAGAGCACCAACGTGTAAGTGGCATGGTATAGTCCTCACTCAAAAAGCAATTTTTTATTTCCACTTTATTTTTTCAACAGTTTATATCCATGGGTTAAGTGTAGAAAATTAAGACTATTTATGTAAACAAGTTAGCCAACATCACAGCTCGTACGCTAGCAGCGATTGCCTGACGGAAGGGGTAGTGTATCCGAAATTGCATTTTTAGGTTATTTTTTTTCAGGTCAGGTTTAGAGCAAAAACAGGAAGAAAGCTACAAAAATAACAATTTCTAGTACTCAGACAGGTGTCATTCATGTATGCTAGATAAGTAAGGCTGGAATATATCTTTTGTGCATTTGGGGAGCTGACTATGCCATAGTACAGATATATCCGTGCATTCTGCCACAACTGAAAAGTTTGAAAAGAATGATAAATTTGACAAATTGAGAAGAAACCAACCTCAGCAATGAGCTGCTTCAATTCCTCGTTTTCGGACATCAGCTTGCGATGTCGTTCCTCCTCCTCTTCCTTGCTGGGGCAAGTGTCAGTCAAGTGGCGGGCCTCAACCCTCTCTTGCGGATGCCTCACCAGATCGGAAACCTTGAGGAAGGAGGGAAAAACGGTGCTCAGTAAGGTCTGTGCAGAACTGATGAAAAACATTGCTAAAGATGTATCGATCTACCAACCTTGGGGACGAAGACCAGCGCCATAGAGAGGAAGCAGCAGAAGATGATAGCCAGCGCGACGAAGGCGAAACTGGCGTCTTGCTGGCTGCTGATGACCATGGTCACCGGCGCTGTGATCATGCACAACACCACCACGTTGTAGATGCTCATGCCAACGTAGCGCGAGTCGTTGATCTGTTTGATGTTGACGCTCCTGGTCTCGTAGGAGAGGAATATGCCGAAGATGAGCAGCAGACCCTTGTAGCCGTAGACGACACCTAATAGGTGAAGAGACGCAATAAGGATAAATCACTTTACAGTTTTATTAAACATAGAATACAGCTACAAGAAACAACTGAAAGAGATAGTTTTTTAAAAATGATTTTTGACATTGTCCCTCCAAGAACTTCCACATAATATTTTTATGTTTCAAAGCAAGCAGTTATTTGTCAAAAACAATATTTGCTGAAATAAATTTTAACTCACCCAGCCAGATGTTGTTGTTGTGCGAGTCACAGTGCTCCAGTTGTGGCTCATATTGAATGTCTTCGTCCGTATCTAGAGGTTTCTCCAAATTGAAAACTTCGATTCTTCTTTCCAGAGGATCTGTTATTTGCCAGGCCAGCAGCACAGTGACGTCCACCACCAGCATCGTGCCTAACATTATGAACATTCCCCAATTATCGACAGTGGGCTGAAACAAACATGAAAATTCGCACTTTTTAAATTAATTACAGTAAACAGGAGTATATATGGGCTGCCAACTGGTATTAAACTTTTTACAATTTTTACGAAACAAAATTCATTACTTTTTTGACTTTGGCCTCAGATTTAGCCTTTGTGGTCAGTCGATGCACTCGCCACACTTTGGTGAACATGGAGCCATAGGCCAGCGTGAATCCAATGCACAGCATCCAAGAACGAGCCTTGATTGGACGAGAAATAGTGACGTTTTAAAGAAAACGTCATCAAAGGAAGTCATATTTAGTTCTTCACTAAATTCACCTGACACACGGTTGGGTATTCCTCGGCACTAACAAATCGACCATCGATGCCAAGGAGGATTGCACTAATGAAGCACAGTATCGTGCCTGTCAACATGATGTTATTGCAAATCGGGTGTGAAAGCTCAATGTGCCTAACGATGAAAAATTAAATCAGAAATCATGACATTTTTCATCAAAGGGGAAACTTTGATAATTCATTAATGGGTTTCCAAAAATCTAGCTTCGAGAAAGTTAACTTGGCTTTCACAAAAACAAACCAAACATTTATTTACCTGCGCTCTCGAAGGCGAATGTTAAATACGAGTAGAGCAATTGCAACGGCAATCCCAATGCAGCATATGATGGACATTGCGATGAAAAGGCTCAGAGACACCATGCGCAACGTCGTTTCTTTGATGGTCTGATCTCTCGGAGGTTTGCCACCTAACATTCCCCAAATTAATTAATTAATTTATTGGCAAACAATTACCATTTCCGCAGCATGGTAACTTGATGCAGTCAGATGTAAGTGGAAAAGTCGAAATGGTTGATAATTTCCAGGGTGAATTGAGAAAATTGATTTCTAAGTCAAGTATTAATGATCCCACATTGGAAATTATCTAACATTTCAACTTTTTTTGAAAGTAAGACACCCATGAAAATTTGGGGAAAATCTCACCTATCCATTTTTCCAGATTATGCCACGTCAAGTTGTCTGCATGAGTGTCGTAATAGCCCAGTTTTACATAAACTCCATCTGCAATAGAACGATTCAAAAAAATTCAAAAATTCAAAAATCTTTCTCAAAGTCCAATTTGAAATCGACACCTTCCAAAGAAATCTTGCTTTCCAAACGAAACTCTAAAAATGCAATTTATCATTAAAAAGCCCCTTTTATAAATATTACAAAACGACAACATTTTTCCAAACTACATCATGTCTAATCCTTCACAATAAATTTCCAAAACGTCTCGTCTCCATTGGATTCAAATAACCACATTTGCATACATAAAAATAAAAGGCAGGTAAGTGAAAAGCGATTATTCTAAAAAGTGAGTCTTTTAACCTGACATTTCCCCGAATGAATAAACAGGATATAACTTTTAAAATGCTGGTGATATTTTAAATAGAAAACAGCGACTCACTGATCATCTGTTCCACTTGGGTCAAAGCAATCCGATCTCCCTTTTCGGAGAAAGCGACATTTCCCTTAAAAATGTGATGGCCAAGTTTAGGTTAAAGTTGAACGTGTTAGTTGACAAATCAAGTGAAAATGTGGACCACCGGCAAAAAAGGCACTCACCGAAACCCCTAGAAACTGAGTGCTGTTCATGGCCGAATAGATTTCGTTAGCAATAACTTTATTTTCGTAATCAAAATCGTCCAAACTCTTCCCGTCCTTCGCCAGCCGATACATGGTCTTATTGAGCGCCAGTGCCGCAGCCCAAATGGCGTCGTAGGCCAGAGGGGCTTCTTGATACCCCTCAGGCTTGCTCGTGTTGTAACCTTCGTTGAGTAGCGCTGCATCGAGTTTTCTTATAAAATCCGCTGACGTCTACAACCAGGAAGCGACAATGCCGATTGGTGGAGTGATCATGGGACATTGTCTAATAATACACTAATTACAACAAAAAATCTTTCAAGTATCCTTACCATGCCTGAAATGGTTGGTCGGTTGTCCTGATTGAGCATGAGAGCTTCGGTAGTTATGTGGCCCTCGACGGCGATTTTCATCTGTTCAGGGGTACAGTCGATTTCAGGGTCAGGTATGCGATACCAGTTATCTTCGTACCAGCCGATCAGGAACCACACGTACTGCTTCCCGTATAGGCCATTTTTGTAGGCCTCACACATCACTTGCCTGGCTGCAGCAACGTAGAACAGTCCGATGATGATTCGAGCATCTTGTCTCTGCAGCAGGTAGTAAAAAAAACTTTGTAAAGTTGTACATTATTTTAAAAAATATATCTTTTTGAAATAATAAGCTTATGAAACGCAACTTTGCAACTACTATAAACTGGGACAACAAAATGGCGTTCTTTCAAGAGTATTTTTTTTGGAAAATGTTTGTTTCTTATACGGTACGACACTGGCAACCACCTGATATACTGGCTGAACTACATGACATACAGTATCTTAGTCAGTAGGGCACCGAGTTGAATTGAATTTCAACGAATAAATTACCAGTTTTCTTTTTCTATACACTTACTCGCCGAATTAATAATTAGATTTTTGGGAATTTGATTTTAAAAACTTCTTGAAAAAAACACCCTGTTTTGAATATTTTGTACCAGTCACAGAGTGATGCAATTATGAAAGCGCAAACTTACGCGAAGGTTGCGAACTGCGTCCACGGGTTTGGTGAGGAAACTTTGCCGTGTCACAATCTCGACCCCAGCATCTTTACAGTGGATTTCCAAATCTTCCACGGTCTGTAAAGCGTTCAACAATTCCTTTTTTACATATGAGTGCTTTCCAGGGAAGCTCAAAAGCACGTGACCTTCAATGAAAACGGTAATCTTAAGTATACATGGAAAAAGCATTACCGAGATGAACACTTCCTCCGCTTGCTGCAGGATGGAAATCTTGGCCCACTTAAACTTTTCAAACAGCTTGATCCTGGTTGGGTTGTGGACAGTTGCCGAAGGATGAGTTCGGAAGAAGGTTGGGAAGCGCTTGCGGTCTGAGAGAGCTGGAGAACTGGACCCGAAGGAGAGCTGCAGGACGAGAAACTTTGTGATGAAATTTCAAGTTTCAAGCTAGTTACCATTAGGAAAAAAAACTCAACAGTGCTCTCACCACGACCAGATTCCACATTTTGGCGGCTTCACCCACGGTGGTGCAAACTACGCTGCACCCGCACATCAGCAGCAGTTTCTGCGGGGGATTGTACAGCAGGTCGTACATGACGCTAGCACCCAACCCCGGCTCACACTGGAAAAGAAATAAACGAATGTTCCAATATAAATAAATCGTGTGCATAATTTCAACAATTCTGCAAATCACAAATTTGTATCATCCGGTGCTACTTTGAAATTATTCAACAGCTCCAGGATTGTAACATGACTTACACTAGGTTTTGCATGCGATTGGACGTTGCAATAAGACTTTTTCAAACACTTGCTACTACAGCTGAATGGTTTGTTTTTATTTTGCTTCCTTTATTTCGATATTGGGGACTACTGCATATTGCAAATTTGTAATGATCTGGACAGGCCTTGTTTTGCTACATACATTACAATGTTAAATTTCATAGGGTTGCACAGCAAAATTTAAAAAGTTATTAAAGAATGTTTGGGTTTCCACGCGAAAGAATCCCACTGCACAAGAATGACACCTGTCCTAGCATTCGGAATGCATCTATTTTATCATTTTTTGCTGGATTTTTTTGGCCTAAACTCATAATTTGGTTTTTTTAGCTGCCCGCTATCAAGCAATCACTGCCAGCCTACGAGCAGTTAGGAGAAGCCAACCCTATTAAGAAATTTCACGTTGAAGTTAGTTCAGGATACATGTAGGTTAGGCTAGGTATGTCTATGCTGAAATGGAGTATAGACCATACCTAACCTGACCTTGATACTGATGGACAATATATGGAATTCAACGATCGTTGAAGTTATCGATAACTGCAGATGACAGAATCGCCAAAATATTTAGCTATTCGTCTAAATCCCCTGACATTATACATATTTCGTCCAGACAACGACGTAACCAGTGCCTATAGAGTAAAGCACTTGGCTACAAGTTCGACATAAGGCAATAACAAAACTTGGCGTCATTAGACCGCACTCGCCCTGCAGGGATCTTCAGCGAACCAATAATGAAGGAATAAAATAGCGGAATAATTATCAGGCAAACTTCCTTAGTTCCGTCACGCAAACGAGCAATCGTTCCCACCTTTCTGCCGTCATTCCGGTTATCCAAATTAAATTAGTAAAATCCAATAAGGCGAATGCAAACTTGGCCATTAGGTTGGCGAGCACGGCATTAGCATCAAAGCCACGTGAGCGGCAATTCTAACGAGCTTTTTCTGCGGATATTGCGAAGCCTTATCGTCAAACACACGTTCAATTATGCACGCAGACAACCTCTTATTGATCATCGAGGTGATGCTCATCAGTGAAGTTGTTCTTGGTGGCCGAAATTGCGCGAGATGCACCACAGATGGCGCTGCTATTATGAAACGGGTAGAAGCCCTGTACACACAGAGGTTGGCCATCTCGAGCTGATTGACTATTGGTTGATGTCGGCACGTGACTATGGACTAAATGCCTCTGGTACTCTAGGGCATCTAGAAATGGGCTGTCGGGTAAAAAGAAGGACAAAGTAATCACTGAAATTCCTTTCCAATTTTCGAACTTTATCAAACTGGTCGAAAATCCGCCCATTTTTAAAATTTATTAGGAGCATTACAGGCGCGCCGATAAAGCGAAACAAAAAAAAAAAAAGCAATATCTTTTGTGCAGCGTTGCCAAACCTCGGGTATTTGATTAAACTGCTCGAGCCTTTCGAAGAGCCGTATAAATTCGTTTTTATTGGTAGAGCGGAATAACGCTCATTCGAGAAACCATGTACCAAGATCTGGCATAGACGTTGTCTGGGGAATAAAAAAGGGGCTGCAGTGAGCAAATCATCAAAAAGGTATTTAGGGGCATTAGGAAGACACGGCGAAGGAGCTCAGTTTACAAGGACAGCTACTGACCAATGTCCATGGCTCCTTGTAAGGCGATCCACTCGGACGGCCATGGACGTCAATCAGCAAAATTAAGAAAAGGGAAGGATGGAAGGAGTTGTGGGCTCCACACAATCCTGCCAAAACTATAATCTGGCAATTGCTAAGCAAAGATCTGAAAGCACTGAATAGGATGAAATGCAGTTTAAAATAATTGGAAAAAGTAGACTAGCAAGTCTTCCAAAAGAAGTAAAGCAACAAAGAACAGGAAGCACATGGAATGAGATGAAAATAAACCCTAATGGATTACATCCCCTTACCACATGGTAGTCACATGTTGAATTGAATTAAAGTGGTGGTCAAAGTCAAACGACAAATAGAAGCATTGGAAGTGAATGCAAGATGCAACAAGGGCACAAGGCTCCAAGGTAAATTAAAGAGTGCATTTTGTTTAGGCTGAATAATTAGAACTAGCAAGCCTTTCAAAAGAAGTAAAGCAACAAAGTACAGGAAGCACATGGAATGAGATGAAATTAAACCCTAATGGATTACACCCCTTACCACATGGTATTCACATGTTGAATTGAATTAAAGTGGTGGTCAATGTCAAACGACAAATAGAAGCATTGGAAGTGAATGCAAGATGCAACAAGGGCACAAGGCTCCAAGGCTAAAGAGTGCATTTTGTTTCGGCTGCCAGCAGAAAATCTATGAATAATTTAACGCAACAACTATCCCAATCAAAGGAGATGTCCGTAACTGGGTTGAATCTCCATAGAAACGTTTTCTAGTTTGGGGATGGACATGGTGGAAAGTGATAATGTGTATAAGTTACGTGATAAAGGGGTAAGATCAAAAATGGTAAAAAGTTGGTGTTGTACAAGAATACCACCAGTTCTAGGCTGTTGAAATTGATCCCATTTTTTTTAGCTTAGACTAACAGAACCGAACCGAATCTAACATAGCCTAAACTAACCAAACAATGTTATTTCTGATTTAGCTGCCCCTTAACGTTAGGCAATCACTGCCAACTTACGAGCCATTAGAAATAGCCTGCCATTAACCAAATTCCACGGTATGGCGTTGGTTACGGCGCTGCCCTAGAGGCCCAAGATTACCAGAGATTGGTTCATTTCATTGTTGTGGGCCACGTTTACAAGAAAATGGTGTCCAAAAAGGAGATGGCCCAATAGCCTGTCCACTATTTCACGACAAATTCACTATTGGAAATATTACAAAAATGGACCCAGCCTATGAATTGATTATTTCAACCCAAATTTTACTTGTATTATTCACATTGATAAGGAACACCACGGAAGTAGTCATTCGCGAATACCGACAGCTAAAACAATTCCATTTCCGATATTCACAACCATGTCCAATTTGGTAAATAAAGTCCTCGCACAGTCGCACAAATCGTTTTCCTCTGACAAGTATAACTTATCGCTGGAATGTAAAACAAAGATAACTTGCAATGTTTTTTTCTAAATTTGCCCCAATTAGGAGCGTTTTTCGCTACCTTCTCATAACCTAACTCAGGCTAGTTAAATAAAAATGGCGTCCATCAGTCACGTGCAGCCATCGACCAATAGACGATTAGTTCGAGTTGACCAACCCCTGGTAAATCCAGGGCCTGAAAGCTGCCCTATAGTAAAAATACGAAGTGATGGAACTGGGTCAAATCTGTCGACCAATATGGGCCAATCGCCTGTTGGCGATTAATTTAGCCTAGTTATGTACAATCAATGGACTTCCATCGACTGAACAAACATGGAAGCGCTAATCGACAAGCTACATCTCTCTGATTGGCTGACCTCCAGTTCCATCACTTTGTGGTTCTACTATAGGCTCTCGTTACGTAGTTAACCGGTTAACTACCCATTCCGCTGCGGGCGTTTCTACACTAGATGTCTCAGTGCTTCAAACACAGAACTGTAAATGGTTTCTCGTCTACCAATTAGGCGAGGCCGTTCCCACCAAAGCCCATTTATTGCGCTGATCAAGGTGGTGAATCCAATAAAAGTTGATTACCGAATAAAACCGTTTATGCGCTCTTCATTAATAATTCCAGCCATTTGGCGGATCCTGGAGTACAGATATGGGGAATAAACGTTTTATTAGTTGAAAAGGCAGTAGCGAGCAGCTGCTTTTTCCGTTGCTAATTGTCGCTCAAGATGCCCTTTTGGCATCGTCTTCCACAGAGCCTTCAAAAACTGTGCAAAAATGGCGTTGAACTTGTCCAATTTTATCGTCGGACGTGGAAATTCAGCTTGGGTGGATTTTGGCTGGTCAGTCTGTATTCTCTCCAACTTGCAGTGCATTAATCTCGGGTTGAAAAATGATTTCTTTGCATAATTTATAGGTCCATAACGAGCCCAATTAGAGCGTCCCAACAGCCCCCTGCGTCAGCGCTACAATTAGCTTCGAAAAGGGATTATTGGACAATTATTCTGTTCGTTCGACTACAAAATCTCATTTTAATGGCAATTAAAGCCCAGAGCTTGAAAGTGCACACGTGCTGGCCTAGTGTGGAGTCCGTCCATTATTTATCGCCCATTAAAATAACGACGCGGTGTTATTTTAGGAGCCACTTGGTGCCCTTGATTAAAAGGGTAAACTAATTAAATTAGGCAATAATTTAGCAGGAATGAAGGCCTTATTTGTTTTGCACCGCACAACGTTTGCTCGCATTCGTTTGCACAATTCTGACAGAGGATTCTGGTCCAACGGTTTCTGAATGAATCCTTGCAAACATTGCTGCTGCAATGTATTGAAATAATGAGCGTTTATCAGCTTATAAGAGAATTTGTTGTTAATTTTTAATGCAAATCTGATGTGTCAACATGATACAATAACTATCAAAGTGCATGTACTGCAGAGCAAGTAGTGGCTGTTGTTAGTTTAGCGTTAGGTCGATCTACTACAAAATAGTCCCTGACTCGCCATAGACACCATTAGAAGTGGGCTTCTGTTAACGGCTCTGGCTGGCAGTGACTGCCAGGTGAAACAGGTGTCATTCTTGCACACTAGACAATTATGATTTAAATTTACATGCAAATGTCATGTACATTTGGAGCAGGGACTATCACGTAGTACTTTCAGCCAGCTCTCTGCATCAATGCACGACCATTTTGAACAGACTAGACTACATAAAGAGAGGGCGAGTGCAACATTTTTGAACCTTAGAAAAAAATGCGGTTTTAAATTCCACGTTGATGGAGCAAAAATCAATACGATGTACGCGGTTTACATACATGTCTATCATGGTTTTATAGATCAGTATTATGGTGGCTATACTTTCATGTTAGTGCATCCATTTACATGCAATTTCATGATATTACTTTTGCTTCAATCAGGCGTATGCGCTCGTAATTTTACATCAATTAACAGGACAGACCCTTTATACGGGTGAAACAGTAGTTTACACTAGTATACATTGAATACTGATTTATACCTAAGAAGGAATTCGGAGCATACAAATCAGCAAGGCTTTGTGCATTCACGGGCGAACATTTTGATTGGCTGGACATATAAAATGGGCAATTTTATACTGGGCTAGATCTGACAAGCAGATTAACCGAAAGCAATCGTAGATGAGTACTACATTATGCTAATTATGGCAGAGAAGTTATATAGCGCGTACCTTGCCTTCAACGAAGCGAAAGAGAAAAATCAGAATGAAATCCAATTTCGAGAACCGAATCTTATTACCAGAATACAAAGCAGTCAAGATGCGCTCAGGGAATGAGAACAGGCCGCTCGACAATTTCAGAATCCCCAGTCGTCAAATTTCCAATTAGACTGATTATCTGAACAAGCAAATCGACCTCCAAATACACGATGTCCTTCTCAATCGCACGCAGTCAGCACAACTGCGTGTTTTGTTTAAAAACTTGCAGTTGTTCAAATTATCCCACCGAGCGTAAATGGGTGCTCTTCCATGCTTATACAGCGTTGATCAGAAGCTCACCAATGATACATTTTAGCAAATAATTTTATTAAAAAAGATTGAAACTACAGTCCCCAATCCAAATGTGCACAAAATATCTATCCTTCTATCCTAAACTAGCCTGAAAATCTACCGGTAATTACAGTACAACTTAGCTGCCCCTTCCGGCAGGCAATCACTGCTAACCAACTAGCTGCGAGGAAAATTCATACAGTGGTTACATTTTACATGCACACCGTCTTTTGCGATTTCTAATTTCCTACTTTATGGAGTGGGGACTATACTTCAGAACAGTCAAATTTCTTTGGTTATACATGTATCTGTAACCCATTACTTCAGCGTTCTGAATTTCGCAAAACAAAAATTAAAGAGCTTCTAAGGACCGAAATGTTTTCGAGTATACTATCGGCCTATTGTGACAAAAGCAGAACTGCAGTTAAATTAGCACTCATCTACATGTATATCCGGTTTTATGTACATTCTTCTCTATAACATTCTTCATATAAAATGCCTTTGTTCGATTTAAAAGTTCAGCTTAAACGCCGGTATACAGCATATAAATTAGGTTTGACAACCATTAAATGCCAGCATGGAAATTACGAACAAGAAAAAAATAATGTACTGTATATAGTTTCTGTACACAGAGTGAGATGTAATACTATCACAGTAATACACAGTTTATCACAGCGTAAGCAATGAAAAGAATGCAGGATAATGGTTCCAACTTGGAGTGAAAGTTAGTTTAAACAGGATTTTTTTCGAGAAGTTTTTAAGGACTCAATATGACGAGGAAGGAGTTGAAAGGGCCCTTAAAATGCATTAATAAACACTAAACACCCATTAATTATCAACGTGGTAAGTAATTTGGTAAGTAATTTTTTTTACCAAACTCGGTTTTAAATCTAGATATCTTTTTGATCTGAACAAGGTAAATGAACTAAATGAAATTCCACTCTAATTAGATGAGCAAAACCAGAACACCGAGATACCCTCAAACATATTTGGTTTTAAACGTGCGTGCACCACCGACAAAAACGAAACGAAAATAATGCACAGTTTAATTTCGTTATTTGCGCCGTGCTCGAATGCGCACGTAACACCCTTTGTCATCAAATATTCAGAAATGCACGCTTTCGTAAAGTGAAATAACCTCGAGAGGAAAATTTCGACAAAACTAAAGCGAAATTTCTGCGGCAACCTGGGCTAATTCATAAACTATTTAGGGTAAAACATTTTTTTGCGCATTCTCAAGTTTGCGTCTTTCAAATGAAGATCTCGTGCATGCATATATAGTACAAATTCTGGGGCTATGGGCAACGCTAGCAAATTCGCCTCATTTAGGTAAATGGCGGATATTGGCTTCCAATTTCCAATCCACCTTGGGCACGCGAGGGTCTCACGAATGAATTTGGAGCGAAGGGAATTTGGGTTAGTGGAAGGAGGACCAGATACGCATCGAAATGATAGGAAATTAGGGCACATCAAATATTCAGCAAAAACAGAATCCACGGTGAAACATTGGCGTCGCACACCGGCAGCGATTGCAGCACGCTCGGTAGCAAATCTAAACAACGTTAACATGCTCCACTTTGCTTACACTTTAGGAAACAGTCGATACTAACCTAGATAAGGACCCGAACTAGTTTGACGGGGACATTGAAAAGATAAAACAACCCAGAATCCTATAAGTCGTCTCGGCAAATTAAACGAAAATTTTTACAACCATTCAAAGAGATTCGGCTTATCGATGTACTGTTTCAGGAGTAAAAGGAAAATGGTTGCCATGTTCGATATATATTACAGGATGGACGAATCGCAAACAGGAAATTGCATCCTATTGGCTGAACGACGCCATTTTTTCGCTCTTTTGCTGGGATGACTATAGCAAAAGAATTTCACCAGCAGTAAGTTTATGGAGACATCTTTCCACGCCAGGCATGTGGCCAGTGGATAACACACTTTTATTTTTTCCCCCATCAAAATATCTGAAATTTTTCCCATTTTTTCAAATACAAATAGCCGAATTCATCCCATTTTTTCCCATGCAGATATTTATATTTTTCACATTTCCGCCCGCTTTTCATGTGCACCATGCTTCAGTGTTTACCAAACCTTATCAGATCACCGCCCCCTTTTTATACATGTTTCATCCGCACCCACACAATAAGAATATTTTATGGCAGAATTTCTTATTTTGGATAGCTTTGGTGGCACACCTCGCATTAGCTGCGTTTTTGTTGCTTAGCAACAGTAGAATTTCGATTCCCAAAGATTCGAATTTTCAGTTTTCGCGAAGGATTTATTTTCCATTCAAATCCAACACTATCTAGAACTGCTTTTATTATTTATTAACCTGTGGTGGAATAGTCAATTAATCAATTTCATTAGCAGCGAAATGCCATTTTCAATCCGATGAATTTATTTGTTCCATTCAACGATGAAGGCAGTCATGTTGTGGATGACGTCACCAGTAATAATGGCGGCCCCTAACCGGCCGTTTTCAAACGCTATGAAAACATCACTCATCATACTCAGCAGTTTATAACAATTTTTGCTCGATCCGCTAGCCCAGCGCCAACCTTAGCAACACGACGTGGACAAAACTTTTAAGGAATAAGTTGATACCTCATGCATTGAGCATGGCAACATCCATATACTATTGAGATGCACTTTTGAATATTGTTAGGGTTGGTTCACAGATCATGCTGCATGAACTATTTTTTGCATGTTGCGGTCGTACTTCCACCCTTTTGAAATTGCATGCCACAGGGTTAAGTTTCCTGCATGCCACCGCAAACGGCAATTGGGAGCGCTGCTCGACCGAGACGCGTCGAAGTGGCATGATTCCCCCAGGAATCATCCCACCAAAAATCGACCAAATCTGCATCTCTCCCAGCCTGTTGCAGTGCCACGAGCCATTACCATCGAGCCGAGCGATTTCTGTCTGGATCCGCCATCCCCCCTCCCCCCCCATCTCCACCAGGCAGGTAAGAGGATCCTCCTGAAAGCCTAACGTCGCCTCGGGCCATTTGCCAGCGGATAAAAGCGTGAGCCGGAAGCGGCTGGGAGTGGGAGCGCCGCCATTAGCATACCGGGCGCGATGCTATTGCCACTACGCGGCTATCATAATGCACTTTGATGGCGCCCTAAGTGCCCCGTCGCCCTGGCAACCAGGTGAAATGGTCGTTGGAGCGGAGATAGATGGTCTGGGGACTGAAGTGCTCATCCCCAAAAGCCGAAAGGGGAAGATGCTGCACAAATGCCAAAGTGCGCTGCGAGCCAGCCGAGGTCAAAGGTCAGCTGGCTGACGTCTTCAGAGTCGGCAACACCAGGCGGCGAGCTCGAAAAAGCTGATCTGGCATTTTTCGAAGATAATTATTTGAGTTTCCATGGCAGGTTTAGTTATGGGCCATACACGTCGTGGCTAATACAAGCAGAGACCTTCCATTAGCTGAGAATTAACAGGACTATCTGAAATCACCAGTGTCAGCGATGATATGCCATGTCGCCTGGAATGACGTTCATATGCATGCACGTACAACATGACTTTTGTATTAATTATAATAATAATACCCAATTTATTTTGTGGTTGAAGCAGCTGGGTGGACAAGAAAATCATTGCAAAACTGAATTTCTAACAGCAGCAGCCCTGCTTTCGCAGTGCATTCCAACTGTCTAACTGATCAATGGTACTGGAATTATCGTGTGAATTGAATAGAATTGTATCTTACCAAACCTGGGTAAATTACGCAAAATTGGGTGAAATTGATTTTCCTTTGGGTACCACACACCGCACAAAAATATGTAGCATATCAACAGTAACAAGTACTGGTTACCGTAATATACTGGTACTTGCTGATAATATAATGCATATTTTATCTGAATTGTGTAAAAGGACACATTCTGATAACGTGCAGGGATAACAATGCCTTTCTGATAAGCAGTTTTTGGGTAATGAAGGGAAAGTTTGGGATGCTGAGACATATGCATATACAGTATGTGTATCGATTTGCTAATGATATATAACCGATATTTCGTCTGAGTTGTGTAAAAGAGCATATTCTGATCGTTCACGTGGACGACAATGACTTTCTGATAAGCAGTTTATGGGTAATTAAGGAAAAAGTTTGGAATGCTGAGACATTGACTCAATGACTGGATAACTGCATTGAAAACCAGAGGTAATATTTTTCTAAGTCACTCCGATGCAATTTAAAGCATGCATATACACTAAATATAACCTCATGGGTAGGTATTTCCAAGTTCATTCCTCCTCTGATTTTATTACGTTTCTCTAAAGAAATATTGTGGAACTCTTCGAAGGCAAACAAATAAATTTTCCGAAAAGATCTATTTTCCAAATGATTTTGGTTGAACTAAAATAAAGCGTCCGTAAATGACGAGCTGGGAAACCGGGCGCTGTCATCAATCTTGCCTTCAATTTCTTATTTTATGAAAGTCATTCGATTCAAAGTTGATCTTGACACGCCACCTGCTATCGCAGCCATTATTTATTGAAATCGTCTCTTTTTAGTGAAGAACAGTGGAAAAGGTAGGCTACATTAGTTCACGAAACGAGCCTGACAGTGTGGTAAATAAATAAAAATGCAAGAGAGACGAGAGCCGAAGAGACGTTGAATGTCCCTGGTGGCCATTTTCTGCGACAAGAATTCCAAAGCAACTTGGACGAAAGGAATTAACAGAGAGGGAAAATCCCCTGGAGCAAAGCCGGTGACGCTAACACCAAATTCGGTTTTGATGGGAAGAGCTCGAAAGTGACAGTTCCCGAATCTTAATCAGCATTTTAAGCCTGGAGCTTGAACCAACGTCGGAATTCAGGTGTACATGTTGGTTGAAGTCTCACTGAAGTCTTACAAACGAATGAGAATGAGAAAAACCACCATGTTGGCCGAGGTGTTTGTGTGAATTACAGTGAATCTTGCAAAATCTAAAGTGTTGAGTTGGGGGCTATGGATGGATGAGTATGGATGGATGAACAAAAGTGATATGATAAGGAGTGGCATTAGTATAGTATGTTTCCACATAATTGTATAGGCCTAAGTATGGCAACAGTGGTTAAGAGCCATAAATAAATGTTATCTTGATCTTAGACAAAACCTAACCTAACCCACTCTGCAAATTGAAACATCTAATTCATGGAATTAGATGCATTTTAAAACAAGATGGCCATCTACATTTCAGATAATTTT
>JAQFYZ010000802.1:0-32695 GCA_034695085.1 Cylindroiulus punctatus
TTTTATTTTGCTTTATGAGCGATAGATGGCAGCACCTGCCGTCTGAATGGGAATATAAGAGATCTAGAATTTGGAAATATTCTTAAAAACGAAATGTTTTTTAATTTTATACAGCACAGGAACTTACTATCAATATAAACTTTGAACTAAAACATTTAGTTTCATTTGAAATTATCATATCTGTACAAAATTATCGAAATTCAATTGCAAAAAACCACTTTCAATGGGCCTTAAGTTGGCCAGAACCAGATGCAGCACATTTGCCCCAGTGGCGCCATCGAGCTGTGGGAGCTCGGCCGCATCTGGTTTTAGATTTACCACAAGCGCAGGAAACAGGAAGTCATCTCAAGTTCAGCCTGTTTAAGCTGCCCACGTGCTATTTGCAGCGACTCGGTTTGAGCTGCATGCAATCAAACAGCCCCACACAGACTCAATTAAATTGTACTCAAATCTCAAGTTTACATACACGACTTGCTTATTTCAAGGCATCTTAAAGTAAGCATGCAAACGGTGATTGTCCCGGCTGAAAAGAATAATCATGTGGCAAACACACTCACTGTCAGCATATTTTACGAAAAAAAAAAAAAAAAAAAAAAAAAAAAAAAATTAAAAATGGGAGAAACATTGCAAACATCCAAATGTCTTCCACGCCGCGCCGTTAGCTGGCTTCCAAAACTGGAGGCTGGCGCCGTTAAATTGCGCAGATTTCAACGATCATTTCTCGCACCTAATAACTTTTTATTTGTTCCAGCAATTCGGTTGGAAGCAGCGCTCGCAGCCCACCATATTGCATTTTTTTCCCCCGGAAAATGGCGTTAACAAAGTTAACAAAGCACCCTCGTGCTCACAATTGGGCTAAAATCGGACTATTTTCGAGCGATAAGATACTGTGAATAATTGAGGTGTGAGTCAACATGGCCGCCATTGTGGAGTGGCGCCAAAAGTCAAGTGGATTGCGGAAGCAGTTGCAACCCCCTCAAGTGGCGCAACCGAGCGATAGCCCCCTTACATTGTCTGAAGGGAAAGAATACTGACGATGGCGCTAAAAGTTTAGAAAAGTGCGCAGATTTACGATAAGCCATGGCTGCTTCAGCGACACGTTCAAGAGCAGAAAAAGCAAAGGCGAGAAAAAACTTTCGTTCAAAAAATAGTGCACCGGATGGCAGCGCCAGTGACTGAAATTCCTAGGAAATATCGATAAGTGAAAGTTGAACTGACATGTTTGCGAGCCCGCCATTGAAAGCCGGGAAAAACGTACGCTCCATAACCGGCGTTTACTACACTGGCAGTTCATTGCACCGAAAAGCTCAGAATTCATTCATGAATTTGCCAGGCACCAACAGAAACCGCAACCTAGTAACCAAAAAAACGAAGAAGAAAAAACTTCGAACTAGGAATCTAGGACTATGTTGTCCTGCATCGATCAACACTGTACATGAAAGTGCCGATATATCGTATTTAAAAGTCGACTTTTTAGCGAGCCAGTGATGCTAAAAATGTTACATGAACTGCATGACATGTTTTCGTACACGAAGGTGGAAACTCATTACCACAGGCTTCAGGGTCAACCAAGGATTAGCGAATTAAGAAGTTGGTTTGCTTGTACAAAACTGCCATGTCTGTGATCGCCATCCGGATTATGCCCTGCTCCAAATGCAAACACACTATGTACAACCCTTCATATGCGTTAAATAATAATAATAATAATAATAATAAAATGTTTATTCCGCAAGATGTTGCATTTATCCCTTTTCGCTGTTGGTGTTTTTTGTTTTGCGTTTAACTTAACCTAGGTAGCCATTTAAGCTGCCCTAGCATACATGTTGGTAACAACCAAAAACGTAATTTCTTAACTTAGCTGCCAAACTGAAGCATGTCACCCTACGTGCCATTGGAAGAAGCCCACTATTGGGTCTCTGGCGGAGCAAGGCATATTCAGAAGTACAGTCAATTTGAATGTTTATACACACCAATCAAAGAGAAACTTCTCCAGGCAACATTGCAATTAAACAGCTTGCTTTGAAATCAGGAAAAACGGGCCAAGGGTGCCTGCTTGACCCAAAAAGCAACGAAAATGATCAATCTGACAAATCTCAACGAGTTTAACGTGTCAGTAGCAAAAATCACAATTACGTTTAACATACTGTAAACTAAAAAATTACTCGTTCTGCACTTGTTCATGTTGATGGCCGGCGATTAAACCACCTTGACCATTCAAGTGCATCTGTGTTTATGAGAAAACAAACAAGAAATTGACCCAAGAAGCATCGAAAATGATCAATCTGACAAATCTAAACGAGTTCAATGTATAACAGCAAAAATCACGATTACGTTAAACATACTGTAAACTAAAAATTCACTCGTTCTGCACTTTTTCATGTTGATGGCCGGCGGATACACCACCTTGACCATTCAAGTACATGTGTGTTTAAGAGAGAACAAACAAGAAATTGTCCATGGCACCTATAGCCCTACTGCAGCTCAGCAGGAACCAATTGCTGGAATTTCCGAACGGATCAAGGAGTAAGTGGAAAACTCGTTTACTGAGAAGGGCATATGTGTAGCATGGCACTTCCGGTCGCTGTTCAACAGGTTCCTTTGACCGGAGCAAAACGATGTCCTCGTTTCAGAGCAATCCTCAGCAAAGGAGGAAGAGGATGAGGAGGAGAATCCCCAAATGTTAGCTCGACCTCTTTTTGGGCTGGGAGTTTGGGATTCTTCCAAGATCTTCCGAAATGTTCCTGCAGATCCATTTTCCCCACTCTAACGAGCTAATGCAGGAGTTATAGTAGGCGCCTATTAATAGGCGTCTCGCAAGAGCGTGGCTTTTCTCATGAATGAAGCCAGGGTGAGTGGCAGCCAGCATTAATATAGCATCGCCTATAACCTAAATGAAATTCATACACGCAGTTGACTTAGGTAGCAATTTTAGAATGAAACTCGCCCACCATTCTGGAAAAAAGCCGGATTAAAACCCAGAAATAGCGCCGAGCATTCCCGTTCACTGCAAGGGGAAATGGCCTACAAAATGGCGCCACGCAGGCAACACAAGAAGCCCACGCTTACAGAACACTCAGCCTGGAGCATCCGACATCCACCCGATATAGGAAAATGTCCCAAATTCAGTGCCAACGCCACGTTGTTACACGCAACACTTAACTTTTGTATGTGCATTCCTTTGCGAATGATACCACTCCAGGTCATTGGTGCACTGGCCATTTGAATATGTATGCAGAAAACATACAATAATAACACTTTTTATTTCTGATTTTCCGTTCATTTTTAAGGTGTTTTTGGGACCCCCACTTGCCCAAACTAGACGCGTGCTCTATTTAGCAGCCCAACTATCAGGCAATCACTGCCAGCCTACGAGCAGGTAGGGTAAGCCCACTTTAAGGGGCCCCTACACGGGCAAAAAGAATGTCAATTTTACGGATTTTAAGCAATTACCTGCATTATTAGTGGTCGTGTAATGGGTTGATTGACGGAGTGATGTTCGATATTGACAGAAATCCGGATTTTCGGATAATTACTGATGATTCCAGAAATGACGGAAGCCCATATGGCTCGTTCATTTCGTTGTCTACTCAAGAGCCAATAGAACGCTTGTGCGACCCTGTGACTTGTCAAACGAACCAATAGGACGCTTGTTCGTCCCTGTGCCAAGTCATGGTGGCACTTCGCGGTGTGGCAATGGCGGACGAAAGTTCCAAACGCCTCAAGCAGATCGATGTTGAACATACTGCGGTGGCAGTGATAAATCAATCGGGAATTGTGGATTAATTTACTCATAACATTCAATCGAAAATAAAATTACAGCAATACAAGTTACGATTTCGTTATCAGCATCGGAAGACGGAATCATGACAGAATTTCCAGGCGAACACACATCTCCGCCTTCATCAAAGTGGGCTCCAAAATGAGCCAATATAAAATCTTTGGTGCATCTCTGTACTCCGCAATATGAGCAGGTAAAACTGATCGTGTAGTGTCGTGCGTTGTATGGGCACTACTTTGACACTACTGTCACTACAATTGAAGATTCCAGTATTTCCAGGGGCATTCTATTTGTCACCCCACAATCAGCAGCAGTGATGCCATTTGGCTTGTAGGTGGTGCGTGGGGCCAAGTTATGTCCCTCGTACTCATCGCAACATGTACAGAGCATTTCTTCGACGGAATGAAGATGGTGTCATCCGATGACAATGTCACGTGACACCAATTTTTTGGTCTTTTTCGGAAAACGAGGTCGTACTCTTGCGTCAGTTCTACATTTGACCATCGCCTGCATCTGGTGGCATTTGCCCGCCGTTGGGATGCTCGAGTCTATAGTAGAACCAAGAAGTGATGGAACTGGGTCGAATGTGCCGACCAATAGGGTTCAATCACGTGTTGGCGATTGATTTAGCCTAGTTGATTACAATCACGTGCCACATGCCAACTTTCACCGAGTGCAAATCGACATGCCACATCTCTCTGATTGGCTGTCCTTCAGTTCCATCACTTCTTGGTTCTACTATAGCTCGAAGTGCGTGCTTACAGAGGCGTGGGTTTCACGCTGCGTGTCTTGTGGAAGAATGCGTCGACAGCGTCCTTTTTGCGCCGCCATAATGTTTGCTAATGGCCGCATAATGGGATCATTGGCCACGGGTTGTTTTCCCTGCCAAAGGTAAGGCTAATTAGGCTAGGCAGGGGCTAAATAAAGCCTCCTTCCGGTGTCCCACGTGTCAATTGGTGAGCGCGGTGTTTGCCATAAATCATTGAGGAGGAGGTTGAGCAATATCCGTCAAACAAACCCAGAGAAAAACTATTTTCGTTTTCATTCATGCATTCATTCGCGATTCTGCCTTAGTAGCGAATGAAACGACGCTGCTGCCTTTTCCAACGTGAAATCCGAGCTGCGACACAAAAGTTTCGCCAAATTCTCAGTCGACCGCCATTTCGTAAGAAAGCGTAACACTAGCCCCGAAGACAAGGCAGTGAAAAAACAGCATCCCCTCCTCCGAAGGGAAAAAAAACCACGCCACGGAAAAGCTGTAAAAAAGGGTATATTGTGAACGCCAGAAACGGTGAAACCCCTCTATGTCGGACACCGATGGTGGATCCAAGTTAGTTTGCTAAGTCTTCGAAAGATGCCCTCACTACTCCAATGCACACGTTGCGTGAAAAAAACGCACGTTTTGCAGACGAAGCTTCCAAATACAGCTAAGGCGCTTCATCTCCCAGCCCTACTGCATGTTAAAAACGTGCGGTTGATTTGGGTTCTAGTGAGACACGCAAGTGAAAAAAACGACGCTGCGGTACCGCAGTCAGACCGCAGTCCGGCTGACGCACACACGTGTACATGCAGCCATTGGCACTAATGCACAACAAAAAACCGCTACGTTACTGCGGTAAAAAAAATGCTCGTGTGCACCGAGCCTTAGGCCGGCTGCAGACGAGCGGTGTTTTAACGCGGGACGCAGCGGTTTTTCGACGTGCGTTCATCCTAGGCATTGTTGTCAATGGCCGCATGCACACGTGTGTGTGTCAGTCGGACTGTGGCTGCGGTTTGACTGCGGTACCGCAGCGGCGTTGATTTTATGTGGATGTTCTGCTAGAACGCACGTCCTGTAAGGCCATAGAGTAAAGCGCCTTAGCTTACGCTTGCATTAAAGAAGTGTATGAAGTGCCAGGCTGAGGCATTTTGGTTGGATAGTGTGGTTGTGGTTCGAGTTGTGGTCTCGAGTGTTCTTGCCAGAGGGCGCAACGGCAATCAAATGTTCCTGGGGCAAGATCCCATTTCCTGGCATTGGCCACCATCAAGCATTCACCACTACATGTACAGTAAGATGGGTGAAGACTTAGTGGTGGGCACTGGTGGCCCATGACAGGAAATCTCCTCCTTGAGTGAGAAAT
Organism: Cylindroiulus punctatus; assembly: GCA_034695085.1. Lineage (NCBI taxonomy): Eukaryota > Metazoa > Arthropoda > Diplopoda > Julida > Julidae > Cylindroiulus > Cylindroiulus punctatus. The sequence continues at coordinate 5,899 of JAQFYZ010000802.1, forward strand.
CCATTAAATTAATGTCCCTGCCTAAGTCAATAACCTGTCTAAACCGATACGTGATGCCCGGTCCCTGTAGTATTGACTTGGACAGGTTCTACTGTATATGCAGGTTGAAGAAAATTCGAGGTGACTCCGAGGTGAATTCCTAACCATCAAAGAAGGTGTTGCAACTTTGAGGAGTTTTACTGTATCCTATGCGCCAATGACCATTGAAGAAGCAGGACGAGCATTGGTCAAGTAGACGAGCGTTTGGCCAACATTACCAATCATTAAACATCTTTAATTCTCAGCAGAGCAGTTCCACTAATTGGATCACAGCGGTCTGATTGAAAGTAAGAAGATGACAACCCCGATCCTTCATGACATCATGTCCGTCACTTAGGCACAACGTTTAACACTTCGCCAGGGGTTTAAGAGTAAAAAAATCGCCTTCCAGAGCTGATGAAAAACAAAATTTCAGAGTGGTAACGGTGAGGGGCGGAAGATGCACCTGCATCGTCCTTCCTCATCCTGCGCAGAAATGCATCGGTGACAGAAATCCCAAAAACAACGTTCTTTTTTGGCCGCTGCACTCCTGGAGGAGGACGCTAATCCCAACCAGGCAGCGAGTGGGGTGCGCGCGAGAATTATTGGGCTGCTGAAGTGAAAATAAGAAATAAGGCTATCGGGATATCAAAACCGGCTCTCGTTTCAACCACTCGCATTTCATCGCCTCGGTTTTCGTCCGGGAAAATTGCGGACGCAACCGTGAATCATGGCTCCTGAAATCTTGCCATTTTCCAAATCCTGTCTTCCCATTTTTTCCCCTCTTTTTTTTTTCCTTTTCGTAACGCGATTTTTTTGTTTATGTTAACAGATTATAAATCCTGGGTTGTAACGCCATTTGCTCGCAAACATAATACCCAGTATCTGCTGGCATTTAAATTTAACCATGCAGTTGCAAAGGAAGCCATTGTTTCCAGCGAAGATTTATTTTTGTTGCGAGAAGCAGCTGCGCCACCTGGTGGTTAACCTCATATAGCGCCGGGCTCGGATTTCCTTAAATAATCGAACGGAACAAATTAAGGCGCCCTTTTTCAGCAGCGTGCCCAATTGCGACACGCCGTTATTTCCCCAGATTCACCTTCACTCTGCACCCAATTACAAATTTACAAATGGCCGACATTTATTTCACGCTCCGTTACAAACTACTTTCGGTGAAACAACAAGCACCCTTTCAGAAATTAACAAATGGCCCTTCGACATTTTTCTTGAAGATGATGATTATGCATAAAGATGGCCAGACTTATCGTCGGTGCGTCTACATTACATTTTGTGGAAATAGTTACAACATAGAAAACTTTAGTCGTTGTTTTGTAATACCCAATCAAATGTTATTCATTGTTGTTATTGCAAAAGAAACTTGATTACGTTTTTTTAAACAATGGGGTAAAATGTCAATCACTCGCCAATTATACAGTTATCTCAAGTAAGACGACCATCAGCAGGTATAATTATGATGCCAGTTCAAAAAACGAGCAGTTTTAATTTTCCATAACAATCTGTATTTCTTACATTTTCCAAATACAATTTAGCTCTCGGTGGGCAGCCAGATGGGTAATTGTTTTGATAAAAATGCTTCCTTTCGTTATCTATGACGATTTTGTCGTGTGATTAAATGCAATGTGATAGGTTGCATCTGACAACATCATTGATCGCGTTGATTTCAAAGTAGTATCTGGTTTATTATGTAGTTTAAACAATTTACTGTAAATTACTATTGGGGACGTTCAAATATTATGTTATTAAATTTCACGATTTTCGGAGCCCATGATGCTGCATTTGTCATCATTTTCAAATACAATTTAGAGATGCCTTCGAAGGGTAGTGTTATTATACTGTAAAAGAGTTAACTTGCATCATAAACGTACAGATAAGAAATGATTAATTTTAGTCAAAAAAGTAATAATGCACGACTATAATAGTAGAACCACAAAGTGATGGAACTTGAGGTCAGCCAATCAGGGAGAAGTGGCTTGTCGATTAGCGCTTCCATGTTTGTTCAGAAGGTGAAAGTCCATTGATTGTACGCAACTAGGCCAAATTAATCGCTAACAGGCGATTGGCCCCTATTGGTCGGTCGAATTTGACCCAGTTCCATCACTTCGTATTTTTACTATAGCTGACATAAAGGAGGGGAAAATTTGAAATTTTTTGATAAACTGGATCAAAAATTATGGATTTTAACACGAAAGCCAATGATGGTTTACATATTTGTTTACCACCATTCGATGACTCCTGTCATCATTAGACTGACTCACCAAAGAAAATGACATAATATAAGAACGTTTTTAGAGGTAAATCACGACTTCGATATTCCCTACAACCATTCATGACATTGTGGTCTACCGATTAGTTACAGCATCGAAAATTTCAAAAATTACTACGAAAGATGCCTGGTGTGATATATGACGTTGGCACAAAAAAAGCCAGCACCAAGACAGCCAAGATCGCGCGTTTCTTGCCAAAATGAAAATACGGAAGCCTCCCCGCAAACACTTTTGAAGTCCGTTCTCCCTCCGGGAGTCATCCTTCTTCCAAATTAAGTGCCATTGTTTTTCCTTCCAATTCCCAAAATTTCTCCCCAAAAAGCAACAACGGCGTTTTCCCGCACCCTCTGCTGCCCGCGCCGAAAAATCTTTTCCGAAAAGACGCACCAAACGGCCATAAAAATTCCTGGCCATTCGTTAGAGGCGTCTCGCTTAGCGCATATTTTCCTCTTTTTGCCCCAAATACTGGGAAAAAATGCTAAAAGAGCGCTATTGTAAACCCAGGACGAGATAGAGCAAAAATGCACCTAGCCTGCACACTTCCACAATCTTGGCTATTGTAAGGGGGGGCTGAGCACATGCAAAAAAAGTCCAAACGAGCTCTTGTTTCTGTCCCGCACAAAACATATTTCAATCTCTGATGTGGTGCCCGAAATTGGGACGAACAATTGTGAATTTATGGAGGGGGTGCAAAAAAAAGCCTGAATTACTGGAACATTTGTTGATACCGACTGCTCTTCAAGGGAGCGCGCACAATGACTGAAATAAGACACTGCACCAGTTTTTCCTTCAGAATATACAAATCCTAAGCCTTCATGCTGTATCTGACTGCATTCAACTAAACTTCGTTTTTAAGTTAAAAAATAATGGATTCTGGTCAGTTCAATGAACTGGTTTTGTATTACTCTTCACATTGGCTACTGCGTGTGTTTGCCAAATAGCAGAGCGTCAACTTCAAAAATTCATTCTCACATCGAAGTGTATACTTTTTCCGACCTTTTGTTTCTCCTGGACAATTGTCTTAGGTGAGATCTCTACCTCCATGATTTGCAGCAGCCAATAAAATGCCAGAGATGTCACATGATTCAGAGATGCAGCAAAGTACATTACAACCCATATGGAAAAGAAATGCATTTTGAAATGCATTTCAAAATATATGTAGATTGAGACATAAATGTATTTCATAATGGATTGTAAATGCATTCTAAAATGCATTATCATATCATGAAAAATATATTTGCAATACATTTTACAATTTGCAATGTATTTCAGCTCCATATGATGAGGAAGAGAGGAAAGCATGAAGGAACCTGTCCTTATAATTTTGTGGTTTTCGTTTTTAGAAATATACAGCGTGATTCAGAAATGTGAGACCCCATTTCATTTTCTTAAAACTGCAAATATGGCAAATGTGATAATGGCAATATAACAAGTCATGAACGAGGTATCCAGGGGTGTGACTCGACTTGACCCCATCAAGTTCATTAAAAATTTATCACGTAAACTATTGACGTAAGAGCAAGTTTCAATTTGAAAGTTGTAGAGGAGCACGATGTTAGTCTAAAAATCTTTTTAAATATTAGGACAGAGCATACAAGGAGGCTATCAAAACGAGTCAGAAGCATTTCGAAGCGTTTGTTAAAATACAACAATATCTTTCAAGTCACTTACTCGTACAATTTTTCAAAAACAATAAATCCCCACTTTCATAACATTTCCACTAAAATGCGCCGCCGCCCTGAATCCTCGTTGAATCGAGGAGGGCCCAACAAATTTTCGGCACAATTCTGTGGGCTGACAGCTTTTCAGTCATAAAATCAGTGGCGGCCATATTGCGCAAAATCAACAACCGCCATGGTGCAGTTGTAAAAACTCATTATGCACTTTAGCAACCGAGATTATATAAGAGTTACCCGGGCACATAACGGTTTCTTCAAAGTAAAGCCCTAATTGGAAAATCGCGTTGTTTTTCGCCAAATATGCGAAAACATTTTTCAGTTAATGAATCTTCCTATGAGGGGTGTTAACCACTGGCTACTGGGTGCGTGGCTTACTTGACATGTTGACGAATTGTACGTGTAAACATTTAAAATAAATAGTTTCTTGAACATTCGTCAATTCTGTTATCGATTCGGGTAAACGTCATGCCCTTTCATAACGTTTCATTAATGGAAAATGAGTACTAGAGAAACGAGCTCCAAATGTCCAAGTTTCGAAATTCGGGTTCAGAAAAGTGAAATGAAGGAATTCAATACGTTATGAAAACATGCGATGATGTCAACTCATGTCGTTTAACAGTACGTTGATCAGATAATGTATACAGAAGCAAATTTTAGCCTACTCACGTCATTCGAATCGTTGTTAGGCGTCTTTTTTCGAGAAAAAAAAGCAACTACATGTACTTCCTACTGCATTTCACTGAAACGAGGAAAAATGAACAACAATTAGCTTCGAATTGATAAAATGTATGATCTTACAATGTATGAAAACAACCTCACTCGTGTGAAACATTCAAAATACATCCAAGAACGTTTGACAAAGAACTTTCAAATGCAAAAGGTCAAAGGGGACAAAAATGCACTGAAGCAGTGATTCAATTACTTTCAGCTGCTGTACTGTGTGACATGTACAATCACTTTATTTAAATTATAACAAAAAAAAAAAACAAATAAGGAATTTTCATTTAGCCAAATTTTTGCGATTCGAGATAACTTTTTTAACCGATTTAATTTTCCCCATATGGACCACCAGAGTTCTCCACTGAACGTTATCATAAGTGAATACATTGGTTGATAAAAAAACTATAGTAAAGTTCAAGAGTATAACCCAAGCAGTTTATTTTTGTTAAAACTCAACAAAAACTGCTATCTGGAAATGCTCATTGTTAACGAAAGTGATGTTGTTATCTTCAGAAAGCAAAGTTGCAGTACAATCTTTCAGGCTTAATTTCATCTTTTGAAATATGTTTTAGTTTAATTAAAAGTTCAAAGTGCCAACTGATGATACACGACGTGGCTTTTGAAAAGTTAACTAGTATGACGAAATTATAATTTAATAGTTTTTAAACTACATTGACATTGTCCAAAAATCGCTGAGCTATAGGCCTACTTCAGTTATTACTGATGATATAAATAGGAGCAAAACAGAACGTGTGAGATGTCTGTACATGAAAAAAATTGATAACAGAACTTGGTTCGCATCAATACAATATAGTATGCTAATCAAGGCGGTACAAGAACTGTATCGAATAGAGAGAAAAATCTTACTATATAGTTATCAATCAAGGAGATAAATGGGGTACTAAGAGATATAATGTACTTAAATTGAAATTCGCATTGTATATACAATGTATAAACTCTGGAATTTGTAGCAAAACTACATGGAGTTGGGAGTTGTGCAATTGCATGCAAATGCACAGATATTTCGTTGCATGTTGGGTCTAATTTTAGCTTCAGCTCTATTCAAAATAAGCATAGAACTGGGACGATTTGGGAGGACGAAAAATGCTAGGCCGTTGGGGAAGAAGCATTTGCATACAAACTAATTGCATAACATTATGTGCTTGCAAAATCCCTCTTGATATACATACATGTAAAGCCAGCATGCATTTGTATATATAGCATGAGAAAAACGTCACGTTATAACCTATTTAATGGAAATGTCGAGCTCGGAATAACTCCCCCACTTAGGCATAAGCCTAATTTTGGAAATATTTTTTGTAATAACACCAGCGTTGCCATTCATTCATTCATCCGGCACACGTCGCTGAAGTCAGGTTGGTTTCCATTGACGGGCCACAATCTTATGTGAAATATCCGAAATTTATTCCATAATACCGGTAACAAAAACATCATAATTATAAAAACTGTTGGGAGGTGCAGCAAAAAAATGCCCAATAAATACATGTGATACATCACAAGAGGGATGTGCAGTGTATTCATAGATACATGTTCATGACAGTAACATGTTTAGTATCCGTAATATTACTGTATTCGCAATTTGTATTATTTGATAACGATTTTGTTCATACACCTGGTGAATGATGTGTAACATCGAGCAAATATTTTGAAGTTGTAACATCAACTGGTGACAAACTGGCGCCCAAATGCATGTATATTTAACGAAAGCATGAATTTACTGCAATGCGTTCAACGAGGGGGAGTTTGTTTTGTCTTTGCATAGTTTGACCACTTCATTTCTAGAATATCGATATACTAAGTACTATATCGTATGATGGTGGATCCGTTGAGCTGATTTGGGAGAAATTTTATCTGTGTTGAAATGTTAAATCCATTCATTTTAAAACAAGGACAAATGTACGAGCATACTGTATGGAATAGCATTTCTTTCGAATTAATTGTACAGTATTTATAGTTATTAGTACCACACTGCAAATGCAATAACAGGACCCATACATACTGTATCTTAGAATTTACCATTTTAACGCAACGCACATTTAGAAGTCGCTAATACAGTATAATGTACATGTTGGGCAGGCAAAAGTTATAGTTTCCGTTTGAGCTAAATGATTATGGGGAGGAGAACATTGTAAAAGATGTACATGGCATATTACTTGTATCCCGAGGAAGTATATTCCATAATAATTCTTCTCTGTAGTTTTAGTACATAGTGCATTACAAGGAACATAATTCACCATAAGCTTATACATGTACATCCACTTTATCCACTATAAGGAACTTCCGTTTGGCAATATAAGTTTGTATTATGCTTTCCACAAATGATCCTCTTGAAATAACCGAACGATTTGAGTGTTAAAAGCCTTTTAGTAGTGGTATACGCAACGTTAAATATACAGTCTGAATTTTTAGCATTATACACATGTATATGAGTACTTCTATAGGCAATTTTGGTCACTTATCGTGTGATTAGCGGGACATGTATTATAATAGCATGGATTTCTAAACATTAAATCGAAATGTTTTTTAAAGATAGGATAATCAAAAAACAAAATCCACTCGAAATTTCATTCAATACAGTATAGTACGTACGTGCCCGGTTAAGAATGGGCAATTTCACTCTGTCCTCTTGTCTACTGAATCATCTTTATCAATCTTTAATAATTTGGCCAGATTTCCCATGTTATAGGGACATAGTGCAAGTTTTGAGCATTTTATAACTAATAAATTCGTCAACGTTTAAAAAACCTGCTAAGGTCTAATGGTATTCAATTTTGTAATTTAAGTACAGTGGGTACCGCTTAATGTGATTGCGGATAATGGAATCAATCATTTCGTGTTATCAAAATGAATTCCGCTTAATGTTATCGTTTTCAGATGCCCAGTTAGAGAAAACCTTTCCTTATTTTGATATTTCAATGGAAAATATCAATGGAAAAAAAGAATTGCACGAGGTGTATGTGCAATTTGTCATCTTCTTTAATTGTTTTCTATGAACAAATATAATTCTGATCATGTAGAGTCGATGCACCTTGATACAATGTATTACACATGCACAGTGAGTTTTTGATTATTTTATGCATTCGGCTTATAGAATCGTCCGGCTGTTGTCATCAAACAGCCTGGTGCCAACGTGATCATATTAAGCAGTACCCACTGTACTAAAAGCGCCTTTAATGCGTCAGATGTAAGTACAAGTAGGGGCGTTAATACATTCCTAATCAAACAAAAGATAAGGTTCAAAACGTCCATCAGAGTGTATTGTGAAATGACAAACTCATAACCTCCCTCCCGTACTAATAATAAAGCTATGAACATACAGTGACTTACATTTTCCTTAACTATTTTTATCAGAAATGACTGAATAATCAAAGCCAAAAGTCGCCCTTCATCATACGTACATGTACAGAGCATTTTACCACAACTCGTTAGGGGAGCAACTCTTGCAGACAGTGCATATTGTCTTCATTATTATTTTTTTCTATGGTAGACTGCGATTTCCAATGAATAACTAATGCGCTTATTAAAGCTCCAACGCAAATCACCATATGTTGGAGGTTATCTTTATTGCTGGGGCCCTCCACAAGAGGAAGCGTGCCATTCATTACGTAATTCATGTCCAGCTCACTTGGACCTTTTTAAACGGCCACGGGTCTCCCCCCTTAGCCCTGTAATCCCTGCATAAATGGTTCCAGAGTGTGCATCATTGATTCCCCATTCGTATGCAAATCAGACAAACCATTTTCTTTCTCATCCCCCATGCACCCACTTCAATACCCATCGGAACATACGCTCTTACGTGGAAAAACTTCCACCGTTTCGACTCCTGTCACTAATCTGCTAAGATTAAAACGGCCCAATATGGCCGTCAGGGTCCCTGTTAATAGTTAACACCCCGGATGCGCCCTATTGGCGAAGTGCTGCTAAGCAGGCTTAACAGTGGTTGGTCCCATAACTTTAGTGAGCGAAGTACTAAATTATCACCCCCGCTGAAAACTGTTGACGATTTAAAGTGAAATAACTACGAACACTCGCAATCTAAATGGATGATTGGGGAGTGAACTTTGTGTTTTTGGCCAAAAACCGATGGACCCATTCCCAGTAGGAACCCGAGCTTTTTGTCATCTGGTTTATGTTAAGTTCGGGCGGATGCTTAAACAATGGCAGGCCACTAATGAAAATATATGGGCAACTAGTGGTTGTAAAAAGCACGACCAGAAAAAGACCCCTGCAACGAAAATGCTAAGACATGAAGAGCATCTTCGAGTTGTACACAACCATGTGGCCTAGTCCAACCCCTTGAAAACATACAGCGTTAAGGATATTATGCAGATCGCAGTAATTTCATCATCCACTAATGCTGCACATATATGACAAACTGATAATCCTGAAATGCCGAATCAGAGCTACTTGTGGGTCCATTTTGCGTATGAAATATTAGCTGATATCAGGCATGTGGCCAGCTATGTCATATTTTGTCACATCCAAGAATTGGACAATTGTCACATAATGTCACATGAAAATATCGCATTTGTCACATTTTGTCACATGCAAATGCTATGCAATTGATTCTTAGTTCATCAAAATTTTCACAAGATATACTGTATCTGCAAAAATGTTACATTTTATTCCTTTTTTCCCCTTTTTACACACGTTTTGGAAAACTGATTTAAGTTTTCATCAGCAAGCTCTATTGCCACCTTGCCGTTTTGAATGATGGCATTTGCAGCTTCTACTTTTACAATATCTGTGCGGCTAGTACTGCAGGCCTCATCTAACATCTCCATTCCTGCATGCAACATTTTGTGAGCTTTTTCCTTCTTTTTGGTAATTTCCTCTTCATCAACAGACTATTTTGAGCCCAGTTTCCCTTACACTGCAATTATACATATTGGTCATATATGAGAGGTTTCCCTCTTTATTTGTTGCATTTGTCACATTATTTTCCATTTTTACACAAATTGTCACATCTTGTCACACAGGTTTCAAATTGTCACACTTCGTCACATTTGTCACATCGGCCACATCCCTGTGATATGTCAAAGAAACATTACTAATATTAGAGTGCAGAAAACAAAACCGTGTAACACGTCTCAACACTGCATTAAATGTCGGGCAAATTACCCGACACCGTTCTGCGTGACATAATGCAATTAATTAGATTAATATGCTGTGGTTTGGAGAATTTTCCTCCCTGCTGACTATGGCGTTGATACAAAACTAATTCTTCGCCTCCATTTTCGGCCATTAGAAGCCGCCCCATTGGCCAGCGATTGTTTGCTATATAGAGCAAGTCCGTTTTAATAATTTACTAAAAGGTGGAGAAACAGTTGATTGAGTTTTCTGTATGGGAGCAGTTTTAAGAGCTTAATAATGGCCCTTAGTCCGCTGACCGCCCGCTAATTCCCAGGCCATTGCGCATGCGCAGTGGGGCGATTGTGCGCAATTAAAGGGCTTGAATGACTTAATAAAGACAATATAAAGCCCCATATTTCTCTCTGCATTACAATTTCATATGCTTGCTTGAACAAACAGTGCACCAGTGTTGCCAATGTAGTCGCATTTAATACATTACATTGTACGTGGACATGGGGGGTGAAGGGACTGGGGGCACGATTGTCCCCTGATTCGGACGAAGCAGGGCCTATTGAAACTGGCCAAACCAATCGGATTTATTGCAATTTTTAAATATTTAACACAGCTGAATGGGAGAGGAGAATGGCCACTGGGCGAGTTTATTGGTGGCCAACATTCCCCAGCGACCACGTTGCAATGGGCGCAGAAATTCGGAGAGAAAAAGCGGAGATATCGCATCAAAAATGCGAGTAGGGAATCGTCCCCGCTATGGTCATGGCACATTTCGATAATAACATCGTTAAGCCCAATAACTTACAGTAAGTGACTGAACTTGAATGACTTTTGGCATAACACATGTAAGATTGGGTGGCACTGTTTTCCTAACGGAATCGCCCATAGATAGGCACTGTGGGTCCTTCCAAAAACGCGTGTCCCCAAAATCACAACGCCACTTGTGATGAGCCTTAAGCTTCTTCTGGATGACTATGAGTATTTAAAGTTTCTAGCCTTGTACACATTGACAGTATGTTGATGTTTAAGCTACAGCGCATGGTTCAGGCAATGCCTAAACAAGTAAGCATGGTTGCATAATCAGTACCTGAAATCTGAGGATGTATGGTCACCTTTATTACATACGTACATGTATATGGTACATTTAATGATGACACCGCTACGTTTCGATAAGGGGTTTTCGATTTAAGATTTGGGACGATTACATGGCCGGCTAAGCGGCTTACTGTAGAAAATGAAATCCAACCTGACTCAAAACCGTCCATCGGTCCATTTGGACCCTATAACGGTTGTACCAGTGACCTCTTTAACGGGAAGAAGTCAATTGTAGACCAACTTGGCAACTGATATGGTCCATCCAGATAAAAATGCTTTTTATCACGATGTCCAGGATTTACTTTTGTCAATGGCACCCTCAATATTCATCCAAAAACAACATTCCAAATGTTGTTTGATATATATAGTACTGTATAATTACAATACAATTTTAAAATTAACTCCATAGGACATTTTGAAGGTATTAAATACAATGCATACAATGCATAAGCGTGCTGTATATTATGAACGCGCATGACAAGAGTTGTTGTATACGTACAGAAACAGGGCTGTTAACCAATAAAAATCATCTTTTCATAATGACGAGTTGCGCTGCATCCTCTTCCGGTCTGATGGAGGTGTTTAGATATGGAGAACGCCTGGGCAACGCTTTATACTATTTAACGCGCATATTGTTACAACGGAAAAGTTCAGAGGTGACATAATGATCGTCTGTATAGGTTACAGTATTTGAGCTGACGTGGATGTTTGAAATCTATGAATGCTCACACTGTACACTGGACAATTTTACTCCATTCATTTTCCACCTTCACTCTCAATGAGATACTGTATAGCAAGGGTCGTGGGAGAGCCTGGTCCAAAAGAACAAATGTATTTGGGATAACCTGAAACGCAGATTGAGGAAAGGACAACGTCGGTCATCATCGTTAGTGAACCACCAGTCTACCAGATCTTGTTTGATATTCTTTCACAATGACAAGTAGAGTCATAGGGCTAAAGGCCGAGTAACACTTTACTGAACCCAATTATCATTGGCGAGGCAAATAAAAAGCTGAAGGCGGTGAAATTAATTTTGGTTATCTAAACATGTCTGCCATTTCCAGTATCGCCAGCTGGGAAACAGAATTTCTTAAATCTGGAGTTCCTCGCATTTCATGATTTCAGCACAATTCCTTCTGAAGTCTCATTATACGGGGAGATTGTCAGAAGTAGGCCTATTAGTTTCTTATAAGCGTGCAGGCCCCGATCGGACGCCATATGGTTCTCATTTCTCACTTCTGCAGGGTCTCAGATGACAACCTTCATTATATCACCATCAGACCAAGCAAGAAAGACCAGTCCCCTCTCCTCACAACGTACTGTATTTATTAGCCATTTTGAAGGAAAAAATGGCTATTCAATTAATGAATTCCACGCATTATTAAACTGACTGACTAACACTACCCTGCATCTGAACAGACGAAGTAAGGTGGTTGTCCTTATTGAACACAAATGATTAGACACAGAACTCCGAGTTTTCGCCGTTAGGGGCGCTAAACAGAAAACGCCACAAATTGGGCATTCAAGTTTCATCAGTGCCATCATGTCAATTGATCAGGTTATACAACATGACTACAGGCATCTCACATTGAATAACTGTTATATTCTTACACTCTAAACGAAAAAAATACAAATGTTGAACCTTATGGGTACAAATGTTTTGAAACTATATGCACACCCTATGGGTACATATGTTCATCGCATGTGTACCCTTGGCATGTGTTCCTAGGGGTACATTATACTTTGAGGTACAAATATTCAAATCATTTCATCCCATTGGGTACATATATGATATATGGGGTGCAAATGTACATTTGTACCCCACAAAAACTGCATTTGTACCTTTACGGTTTACAGTGTACTAAAGCATGAGAGTTCTTCTTCCTATGTGAACCAATAAAATGCGTCCGTGTTTCATCTAAACAGCAACAAACATGTGTCCAAAACCCGAAAGACCAATTGTGCTAATAGTAGTCGAAAAAATGGCGTCGTTCAGACCAATAAGATGCAATTTCCTGTCTGCGATTCGTCCTTCCTGTCATATGTATCGAGCATGGCAGCCCATTTTCCTTTTACCACTGAAGCTCCTGAAACAGAGCATCGATAAGCCGAATCTCTCTGATTGGCTGTAAAACTTTTCGTTCTTTTGCTGGCGACTATAGCCCTGTGCAGTTCATTCAAATAGCAACAGCAGGTGCATTATTTGATCTGGAATTTTTAAAACAATTCGCGTACTTACGAAACTCATTGAACAGTGCTCACAACACCCTGTTTCTCGATATGGAGAGATGAAGATTCCACAAACGATACAATGGCAAACCATGAGAAATGTGTGTGCACCTCATGGCCTCCCTGTTTCAAGTTCTCCCTAGTCCCTCCTATGTCAACTTGTCTCCAACCATCATTTCTCTTCGTCGTAGCTCCGCTATTTCTTCTTTGTTTCTCAGATGTCTTAAGACACAAAGATACAATTTGTGGTTTTCCAACATATGGATGCCAGACTCGAAGGAGCACCGAGTGATATCCTTCCACCCTCGCCTGCCTGCAACCCTAGCCCTCCTTTATTTTCCCTGTTTCGCTCCCCTCTGACTCCTCCAGAAACAAAGCCATTAAAGATTTCCTACTCCCACGTGCACCTCCTTGAACACTCTCCAGAGGGCAGAGGAACCCTGAAATTGGCGAAAAAACTGAGAAATAAATAAATAATAATGGCCATTCGGTTCCAATGGAAACTTGTGAAGTTGGATGAGGACTGACAGGCACAAAAGAAGACCCCTTTTTGAGCAGGACAGGCGCCATGTGTCCACCAGCTCAGGCCAAAGTACATGTGCAGTATACTTCGTTGTTTTCCAACATTCCCAAAAATCGGTACACCAAAATTATCAGAATTTGTCCACAATGACTAATTGCTCTTGAACATGTGCATCGTGTCCACGATTCACTATCAAGTCTGTCATTAAGTAGATACCGAGTTTATTAGAAACGTAAACAACACAAAACCGCCCACTCCAAAACAGTAAGAAAATTCCGGATATGAACTTTGAAGTTCTTAGAAGATCGCTGAATGGACGTTTACACCCATGTCGGATTCATTGCATGCTTGGTCAAAGGCCTTTCTTAAATTGCTCAGCCACATTCGTGGTGAAATCGAGTCGAAAATGGTGGAATCATAAATAGCACAAATTACCGTAGATTGACAGCGAATCAACTCGATAGAATGCAATTCAGGTCTCTACTAATTTGGTATCGTAAATTACATCACTCTTCAATTACTTCTAAAAAAGTTTCAATGCCCATTAGCATGTATGGGGACGAAAACACCCCCAATATATGTTTTATCACATGTTGGATGGCATAACAAATGTGGATTGGATGGAATTCAGATGATGTCATTGTACATTATTATACTGTAACACTGTAATCCTTCTGTCCCACTGCATCGAGGTAAATTGCAAAAAGCATTTTTGCACGATTTAGTTAAATGGCATGGCATACAGAAAATTTGTAGGCCGAAAATTGACATATCAATGGGTAAATGGATACTAAAATATGCAGTGAAATAATCGAAGGCAAAAATGCCATGATTCCAAAGGAAATGCCATCACTTTCACAATGACTCGCATAACACTGAGATATCAACACCTTCTTAGTTTTATAAATATAAATTTTTGGAAAACCATGCTAATCAAAAATTGACTCATTTTCCAAAAAATCAACCGAGAGTGTAGTTTGAACTTGGCGCTCAAAAAAACAGTTTTTTTTGGAGTAAAAAATAAAAAAAATACTCGGTGAAAAATAAATAAGTAGTCATGTCAACCCTAGCGTCACCTGCAAAATGGCTAAACGCCATGGCAGTCGAGTTAGCGTTTATTCCTAGACGAAAGAGGGCACTTTTATGGGGAGAAAATAATGATGACGTAAACAACGGCGATGACGTAAACGGCGGTGCGAACAACCCAAAATAAATGATGAATAAATTTCCAGCGTGGCCGGCTCGCTCATTCCCCATCCCGACATTATAAACAATTGCAGTTCGGTGAAATTTTAAGTGCAGTCGTTAAAACGAGCCCACAAGAGCAAATTCACAGAAAAACAAAATGAAGAAACCATTGAGACGAGATAAGTTTGAGATTTTACGTTGGACGTGCATTCGATATTGGCAACAAATGTTTGAAGTCTGGAAAAAAGAATCATTAAAATGTCTAACCATTTGGGGCGCATGCAGTCCATTTCGCTGGAACGTATTACATATAAGCTAAAATTAGCAGCAAAATTCCCATTGTACTCCTCCTGATTCCCAGAAAAAGCCGCGTAAGTGGAGAACGATTTTTCTTAAGAAAATGATGATAAAGAAACCAAGTTAGTGTCTGTAATCGAAACACTTCGGCGAAGGCAAATTTTGAACCCTGGTCGATAATATTAAATGGTTTACTCCGCAGTGATCAACGATGTCTAACCGCATTATAGGCAGACATGTGAAGCTGCGAGACATTTTGACAATTTCAACAATTACGGAAATGGTTGCAAATTAATCCCCACTCTACCAACAAAACGATTCAGTGATTCTTTTTCTACAACCAGTAAAAATTTGATCGAAACAACCTGTTCAATATGTTTTACACTTTTTCGATTAAAATTCATCATTAATCCCATTTTTACAAAAACTTAGAATTTTTTGGTCAATGATTACGTTAGCATTTGGGGAAGAACTTCCAAGTGATGACATAATATTTGAACCGCCCCAACTAACAGCCTTGTAAAAATTAATTTTTGCAATGAGAATATACTGTAGGAGAATCATCACCCTGTAATTCTTGCACATGTGCTAATTAAGAGGTTTCAATGATAACGCTTTCCACAAATTGGCGTAAGGACGACTAGTGTGAGCCTTGTATTATAAACAATTATTAACGGAGTTGAAGGATTAAATTAAACATCTAACTGGCACTGCATCCCCGTTTTTATCTAATTCTCGGATGAACTGTAACCAGATATTTATATGTAAAGGCACAATAATTCGAGATCTAGATCACATAAATCAGCCAGCGCGTTTTATTTCATATTTACTTTGAAATTACGTTAAGACGAGTAACCTAAAAATGCTGACCAACATAACGATATATCGAGAAAAAAGGGTTAGTTTGCCATTTGCCAGAACCCTGACATTAAGTGCGTTTTGAATCACAAGTCGGAACATTAGCAAGGTATTAGGCTGAATCTTGAATAAAATCAAGCTGACTTGTACAGCTTTTCCTAACATATTTTCCCAAACGTCCAGACAATTTAAAAAATGTTATGTTAAGGCCAAGTCACGAATCCATTGAACTTAAACATGAGACTGTATAGTGCACGTCTGTATTTCCAAAATAGTTACACCACTTTAGTTATTTAGTGCAATTAGCAATCTCCGCGCCAGGAAAAAATAGGATGCAGTGCTAATTAAGACTAGATCCATCAAGATAATGAATAACTCCAAACGACCTATAGCGAGTAAAAATGAAAAACACTCGCTCTTTTAAGTATTCTTTAACTGGAACTAATAAAAGTATTATATAGTGGATGAAAACGAACTTCGGCCAACACACGAGACCTTTTTACTCGCCAAATCAAAACACCCACACATTAAAATTAGGGTTAAATCCTTTTTATGATTAAGTAATGAACGAGTTCACCAAAAATAAGACGGGGCGTAAATTATTCGCCAAATCAAGTCAACAAAACTGACGACGAACAAAAAAAAACAGATCGTCAACATCGCAATAAGAAAAACGATGCGACGGACGCATTAATTAAAACATGAAAAGTTGTTTTAGGAAGAAATTAGGAAATTAACGATTGTGGGCATCAGAGTATTTACTTCCGGAATACTTCAACCACAAAACTTTTTAATAATCTAGACAACTCGCTCGTTTTTATGACTTGAAGAAAACGATATCTGAGCGCGCATTGATACTATGATAACATGCCCGACCAGACGGAGAAAAAGTAAGAAGTGGTTCATTTACTCCTCTGGTCCATCACTCAAATGCTAAATCTCAAATATACAGGGTGATAATAAAGTCCGCCCTCTTTGCAAACATAATTAAAAAGCTAACGAGGAACATATTTTGGATAAAATGTAAAACTCAAGTTCAAAAACAATAGAAAATACATCTACAGTACATAGGAAAACCCTCCAGATGGCCACTGGTATCATGTGAACGAATCGCCAATCAGTGTTAATAGCAATTTCTGAAGAGGAAACGGACCTCTGTTGATTTTCTACAGTACGTGTGGAGATTGTTTTTGAATTCTTGCAATTTTCTTTTGAAATGACGGTTAACACTGATCAGTGATTTGGTAGCATGCTAAACTGCACCAGATAACACATTGAGCTTTTTGTATGACGACATTTTTGACTAGCAGTTGCAGCGCCGCCTGCTGGTACTCCCAGCGAACTAAATGGTCCTTGTAATCAGTGGGAACTAGAACAGTTACATCAGTACGATCCCTAGCTATATACAACAGTTCATGTAATGTATATCCATAGCATATAACAGAGAACAAATGGTGTTTAGGGCGCCCTGTTCCATGTAAACCTAATTAAACAGAGGGCGCTCTAAACGATATTTGGACCTGCTATGATTCAAAGTTGTTGTAAAGATACACCACTTGATGCCTTTATACAGTACTGAGTACACTATGAGTTTCAAAGATACGATTTGTGGCTACTATAGACCATCGCCGCGGACTGGCGACGGTCGTTACCAGTCTCCATGACAACGGCTGTCACCATTAGCTCACGTGTGCACAATAACCAATGCGAATTTCAACCATCACACTAGACTGCATAATGCCAAAAATGACCGTCTTGGTTTGTGGTCTGGAGGACCAACACTTGGCCTCGCTGAAACTCTTTTAGACCACAAATAGATAACTGAAATTCTTACTGTCGGTTGCATCGCCGCAGATTTAAAGATTTGGATTTCAAAGACGACCCATTAAATATTTACTGGGTTGGCGAAATATTTAAGGGCGGCGTGCACGAGCCGGCATCAACAAAACATTGGGACCAATGTATTTAAGTAATTAACTTCTAACATGTATTCGAAGTTTGGTGCAAAATACGATTTAAACAGTTGGGTTTACCACGTACAGATGCGAGGGGGAATGGTGTTCTATGGAAATGTGCCTTAATGATATTGTGTGACCAACTGCCAGGGGCAAATTGAAATACATGTAGCTACCCGACCAAAACATAAAATGTACACGAGAACAATATCATAAATGAATCGGTATTACTTTGTTAAAGCTTGCGGACATCAAAAGCTATCAAAGTTATAGGCCTATATAATTCAATAACATTCAGCAAGGCGTTCTAAATTGTTTCCATTAAATGAAACTCATAAGCTAATTTGGCCCAAAAATGAAGAAATTCCAAGAAATTTTTCAGTACACTTTTACACAGTATATGTTTTTCTGTTTGGCTAATATGGCATCGTGACGTTGAATGCCATTGCACCATGCAGTATTGTTCGAGCCCTTTATGCAAAGGAAAACAGCAGCTTAATATAGGGCTTTAAGGGCATAGCAAATTCACAGCATTCCGTTTAGGCGATATCCTTGGAAATCGGTTATGATGTGGGAAAAACAAGATATTAATCTAACGAAAATAACCGCAATGCCGCACAGCGGTTGTACCATTACCCGGTAAATCCGCCCCAATAAGCAATAATGGAAATCGTTGGCCATTCCCAATTAATGCTTTAGCGCACCAACAACAAAATCAACGATTTCATTCGCCATAACGTAACTGCTCATTCGCATACTAACGAATTGTAGGAAATAGGCCTATACGTAAAAATGGCATTTTGCACAACCTAATTCTTAAAAAACTTGAACAAAACAAAAATTTAAATTAGGACATACATGTCCATTATTTATGATTCCGGCCCTGAATTCCACATACATGTACACGTAGCTAACGGCCCACAAGTGGACATTGCATGCAACGACATACCCCCTCAACAGGTCGGATTCCTAACGGGTTGTTGGTGCAGCGCATTAACCGGCGATTAGCGGCAGCGCGCACGTGCAACGCACGGATCGATAAAGAAAGTGGTCAAACTCACGTCGAAAGTTGCGGGACAGGTTGACGGAAGAAAAGTCGGTCCCAGAAAAGGTCGGCGCACAAACCATCTTCTGCAGGAGCAACAATGAAAACGCGGTTTGCTCAAAAATCCACGATTCGAATCCTGGTGCCCAAGTCCTCCTCCGGTTGCGCGTGGGGTTCAAAGGTCGCCGGTTATAATCCTTTCGGGGCGGGGGTTGAAAGGTCAACACTCAGCATGGCCGGGCCGAGAAAAGTGCCGAAAAGCGTCCCGTCTGGTGAGTGACCGAGCAGCGAATGCTTGACCCCGTCCCACGCAATGACCAGATGCGCCGGGGTCACACAATAGGCTGTTGTTGGAAGGCGGAGCGACGCTAACGACGCCTATGGCCTAGAACATCCGAAGCCAGAGTGAGGGACTGCAGCATCCCTGCCAGCACCGACAGATTTCCCTCGCCTAAGATGATGCCGAAGGGAGCGACCAAGATGGTAGCAACAGCTGCCAGCGAACAAAAGGCGAGGGGGGGCGCTGGGGTCAACCACGCACTTTCGACCGCTCGCGCCAGCAGGGGGCGCCACCGGTCGTCCTGGACTTTGCCTCGTGAAACGATCTGGTTGAATTTTGCGACAAACAGTACGGGTATAGTGAAAATACGAAGTGATGAAACTGGGTCAAATCTGCCGACCAATAGGGACCAATCGCCTGTTTGCGATTAGTTTAGCCTAGTTGCGTGCAATCAATGGACTTTCACCGACTGAACAAACATGGAAGCGCTAATCGACAAGCTACATCTCTCTGATTGGCTGACCTCCAGTTCCATCACTTTGTGGTTCTACTATAGTAAAAATCTGAAGTTTGAAGACAATTCTGAAGACACGATCGATTTCGGGGAAATGCTTGCATTGTAGTACACATCCAAGAACTGGACATCACATTTTGTCACATGAAAGTGTTATGCAATTGATTCTTAGTTCAGCAACATTTTCACAAAATATACTGTACCTGCAAAAATGTTACATTTTATTCATTTTTTCTCCCTTTTTACACACGTTCTGGATAACTGATTTAAGTTTTCATCAGTAAACTCTATTGCCGTCTTGGCGCTTTGAATGATGGCATTTGCAGCTTCTACTTTTACAATATCTGTGCGACTAGTAGGCCTAGTGCAGGCCTCATGTTACATCTCCATTCCTGCAAACAACATTTTTTGGACTTTTTCCTTCTTTTTGGTAATTTCCTCTTCATCAACAGACTATTTTGAGCCCACAGTTTCCCTTACACTGCAATTATACATATTGGTCATATATAAGAGGTTTCCCTCTTTATTTGTTGCATTTGTCACATTATTTTCCATTTTTTACAGAAATTGTCACATTTGTCACACAGGTTTCAAATTGTCCCATTTTGTCACATTTGTCACATCGGCCACATCCCTGCATTGAATTATCGTCCCAAAACTGGTTTCTGGAGTCAGTGCGCATGCGCGCCGAAATTGTACAGTACCAATTCTACTTCATTTTCACCTAATAGGTGAGAATTAAGTGAGAATAGGTTACAATTCCGGTGAAAACTGCACTTTACAGCTGGAGTCACATAACGCGCGGAAGCGAGTAAACCAGATTTTGCGATGATCGCCGCTTATTTTTCTCGCTTCCGCGCGCTATGTGGTTCATGTTAGTGTGGCGAGACGGGCATATGTAAATTACTGATCAACTGATTGGAGACCGGGCCTGTGGTTGCATGTGGTTATAGGTGGTAGGATGGTTAAAATTCCGTGTCCGGAAAAGTATTTGAATCCACATTACATGTACGTGCATGCTAATTTAAGACCATTACAGAAGTACTATATTGATCCATATTTTAATTTGTAACCCAGTCATATTATTTCAGCATGCAATTTAATTTACCTAAATACAGATTTGAATCTGAAGGCTCTCGTGATAACAGATATCAACGAACGATTGTGTCCCATGTAAGAAGATGCATACAATGTATGATGAGGTTTTTTCCCGTGTTAAATTAACGTTTATGATGAAAGATGCTAGGGCAGAAGTAAAAAATAAGTGGTCACCTACTTTCCCAATTAGATTTTCTAAGTGACAATCGAGTATGAATGGAAAAATTGCTTGAAAGTTGCGAAATACGAGGTTACACCATAAATCGCTAATCGTTTGCCTATAACACAACGAACACATGTTGACACTGCCGATTTGTTTGCTACAATGTTTCCATCAATTGAAGGTCAATTAGGGACAGCACTTCTGCAACAAAACATCCACGTGCATCTTAGACGGTCTTCGACGCGCCATCAGCCGTTAGGTGGCGCTGTCAGTGGCCAAATTCGCATTTGCAGGCTGGCCACCTCCCATAGGAGGGCCACACCATCCTCTCCAAATAAAGTATATACAGCATCAACGTCGCATGCAGCGAGCTCAATGAAAAATTGCTGTCATGCCTGCAACGAGCATCTTTTCTGGTAGGTTGCCAAAGGACATCAACTGTGCACTGCATGCATGCGAACCTCCTTCTTCACGCCTTGTAAACAGATCCCAGCTTCAGTATGTTTTGGCAACGGTGAAAGGGCTCTTTGAGGCCCAGTTTCGAAGCTTTGGGCTCTTCTTATTGGAATCAGATCAGAACTTGCAAACGCCAAGAAACAAGCTGCAGTAGGCTACATACATGTAAGAAGTTCGATAGCCACACCATCGAGGTGGTATGTGATAAACAGCGACACATCGTTTGATCATAGATTCGATTAATGAGATTATTGGGATAGAACTAAATTAATAATAATAATAATACGTACATGCACATTTATGCATGTTCGTCTTCATGTGCATCACCATTTGACAATAGCATTACTTTTTAAGAATGCATGTTGCTGTTTGGGGCTCGAAGGCGCCATATTCGTGCTGGTCAAGAATAACATGTCCAAAAACAAAGGAGACCCCCCCATTGAATTCCCATATTAAGTCTGTCAATTGATTCATTTTCGTATATGATTAGTCGACATACGAAAGTTTGAAAAGGAAGAAAAGGTTGCAGAATCTTTCCCACGGATGCATGTCCAGTTGCATTGTTTGGAAGTAAAATTAACATGCATAATAATGCAACACGTTACAAAGAACATGTAACGCAAAAATCGGCATATGATGCTTATTTCATAGCGCCTACTGGAAATTGCTTTTGCGTCAAAAATATGAGTCAAAAATAAAATACCTGTGCGACCACAATACTCTATGGTAAGCCAACCAAATATCATATCTACTGTACATTGAGACAAGAAATGCAAATGCAGGTTGGAGTGCATTAGTGCAAAGGTTTTTTTTACCGCCATGGTCCAGCAAAATATAGGGAAAACAATGTCGCAGACCGACACATACAGTATTATTTTCAAATATTGCATAGTATTTAACTGTTTTTCAAAGTCTTGTGTATACCGTTCAAGAACGATCTCGAAATAAGCTTATGTTATCCTAAAAAATCGTGATTTTCAAAACATGGATTAAACATGGCTTTTATTGTAATCATTAGAGCAAAAGCACATCTTCATAAAAATGCCTACTTGAAATGGTTTGTAAAACTGTTCACCAAATGACAATAAACTCAAGTTTTTATGAAAAAAGATGATGACGCTGCATTGAGTTGACCCCCTATTCCCTGCCACCTTGTCTGTCATCATTCGACATCATTTGGTCAACCAACCCTCCACCGCAAGATGATGAAATTTTAGAACATCCCCTTAATCCTATCCCAAGTGAAACCATGACTTGCTAACCCTTACAACACTTACACGCGAGTGATGTGGGGATCGATACCCTGCATCTCCAAGTATTTTTTTCAACCAGCAGACATTCCCATTCTAGGACGAGGTTGCATTATAATAATAATAATAATAATAATAATTTCCTTTACTATAAAGCTATTACTACAATTGTATTATAATAATTTCCTTCATTATAATACTGCCCCACCCTACACTGTTCGTGTTCTTTATTGATACTAGTGCATGTACATGTATCTGTCTGAAATATCGCAAAAAGATGGCTACTGAAGTTTGCCAAAGTTAAATTGGATGCTGATAAAACATATGATGACGGAAAGGGAGATGTGCCGCCATATGGGAGAAATCTGTTCCGCATACGTCCGCAATCATATTTAATCAAATGTGCTATTAATGACGTCAGAGGATTACGAAAGTCAATGGGCTCAACCCTTCTCCTGGATAGGTCTTTTGCATAGCTTCATTATTGTGAATGAATTATTCACGACGAACTATTGCCAACAAATGATTATGATTAAGATTAATTGCACTGGGGGATGTATACTTGTATATACTCCCTGATGGCGGGGGAGGAATTTCAGGAAAACGAACTTCCTGAATTACGGGAAGTTGGCTGAAGTACACTGCACTTCAAAACCAATTTTCAAAGTTTTTGATCTTCAGCAATTTATTGAGAATCACCAATCAACAGAGACATTCATCTGATTTATCATTGTGAGCTCGTAGAATCACTGAATATGCAATATTTGGACTATACATGATTGCAATTGGAGAGCATATCATCGTATTACGTCATTGGTTACCATTACCTTAACCCTTTCAAGCGCTTTGTACATGAGCACACATGTATATGTAATGTCCTTTCAGTTATTGTAGGAAGGATGAAAGGATTAAGATGAGTGGAGAATAATTTCGCACACAAGGAGCACCCTCAGAGAATATTTTTGTAAATTGTGACTTATCAGAAGACATTTAAACATTCACTGGAAGATTTATACTATTCCGCATATCTATTACCTCAACTCTCACCAAATTTCTCTCCAAATGAAAGACTTTGCAGAGCTAACCCTTCCATAGTTCATATTTTTTCAAATTCATCGTCAAGAATAATGTTCGAAGGTTAAATCAACTTGCCTATCGTCCAGACATAAAAATTGTATTTAATTGTAAAATTATCGATTAAATGGACAATGGTAAAAACATACAAGCATAAAAAATTTAAGATTGTTTAAGTTCCAAGTAAGATTAGATAATCTTTTAACAATTATTATACAAAATAAAGCTCGAACAATACGTTATGCTATCAACTGTAGAATCAAATATTGAAACTTTGAATGAATTCAATTTGAACGGCTTCACATATTGCAATTTAATAACAATTTTGCAGGTACACTGTATAAGACAATCGTTGTTTTCAACCATTCTTTGATTATCTTGATCAGAAAAACTTAGTTATCAAAAACAGAATTTGTCGTTTAATTCGTACGCGTTTTCGTTGTCAAAGAAGTGGATGTTTAACGTCTGCAGATCACAAAAAATAAATATCAGATAAAACACGCTCCGGATCGACAACTGAAAATGTTTTATCAGGAGATCCACAACGATCGCCGGTTCTAATGAAACGATCTATCAATGTTATAACAGCGAATTTTGTATCAAAATTTACACTTGCATGTATTAGTTTAGTTCTGTATGAAACTTTCTGAGAGATTCGAGAGATGAGACACTTGTTCATTCAAATCAGTTCCGTTAGTGTTTGATTAGTACTTTTATAATTACATGTATAATATAATGCAAAAAATTCTACAAATATAATCAGTGTAGCTTTCAAATTTCAGAGAAATACTTTTCGCAAGCTTCATGTCATAAATTAAGATATGTAACGTGTACATCCACAAAACAAATTTTGGAATATGTTCGTAAATAAGTATAGGCCATTCTCAGAAACAAGTAAACATTAGTTTTGAACATTTAAAAACTACCTTACACGTCTCAAATATCTTTCCAAACATTTGATCGAAATACAGGCTCCAATTTATTCTTATACATTTAAAGAATTAATTGAGGACATTTCTCTATGATCAGCGCATATCAGCATCTTAACACAAACACATGTACGTAAATTTGGAATTTTTCATAAACATACTAAACAAAAACATTTGATCGAAATACAGGCTCCAATTTATTCTTATACATTTAAAGAATTAACTGAGGGACATTTCTCTCTATGATCAGCGCATATCAGCATCTAAACACAAACACATGTACGTAAATTTGGAATTTCTCATAAACATACTGGTAAAACATTAAAATCATATTGACGGTGATTAATGTAAAATCGGAACTTGAAGATTAGCATGGCCTAGCAGCGCAAGGCTAACACGTATTTTACACCACCTTTTTTGCGCAAATTTTGTAACATCTTGTAAACTAGTACAGCTATGACACTGTCCCTAGGGTGACCACATTTTTACAAAAATTTCATTTCCCTGATATTTCCACGCCTGCTTTGCAAGCCATGTACCTTAAATTTTCCTGCAGAATGCGCACATATGGAATAAAAGCTTTATACACACTAAACAAGTTTTTTACTAACCATCCAATTGACTTTCATTATCGTTCAATCAATCCAACGATTGTTCAAATGTAAAAAAAATTGTTTTGTTAATTACAATTCCCTGATATTTCCCAGATCTGTTTACCATGCTGTAAGTACAGTATGGGATGATCAACTCTGGCTCTTGAGCAAATTTCGCCACGCAAATACTATTTCGAATAAAATGCATATACCCAACATCAACATTTCGACATTTCGTTTCCAATATCTGGACGAAATTACAGAACTTCGACAGGTGCATTCCTGCGCCTGTCGAGATACCGTTTGAGACATATCGCTAAACGAACGCATGCAAAATAGTTGAACGTTACAGTACGATGCCCTACACCAACACCACCCATGCCAATTTCGCTCGGTGCACATTTCCGAGTGGAAAACTAGATTTATGAACATCTTTTCCGAATCTCTCCCATCTCTGGGGTCTGGCAGCGGGTGCAGAAGCGGGCTCGCTGCCTAAACCTGACCTAATTTTGATTCTCGAACATAATTTTTTCGAGTCGACCCCCAGGATCACCATGGAGGAAACGGAATTTCCAGGCACTCACCGACCCGGCTCGGCTGCTTAAGCACGGACTCGAGTCGGCCTCCAATTTCCGTTGAAAAAAACCATGTGTTTCGAATGACCGACCCAGTCCAGGACACCAACCCTTTGAAAAAGTTCGGATTGTCTTACCTGGAGCAGCAGCAGCGCAGGAGGTAAGGGCTGTGGACAGTGGTCACTTGGCAGTAACAATGCGGTGCAGTGTCCGGTGGTGCCGACAGTGTCCGGCTGTTGTTGCGCTTTGAAAAGGGCCTTGTTCCAGCATCCGAGTTGGGAAAACACAGCGTTCGGAAATCCTTGGCTATTACTATTGGGGGTTGGCGGGGGCATTATGTGGATTGTCATAGATACATCCTATTATGACCACGCCTATTCTCCAGCCTCGTGGCATTCTGTGCTCGGCCAATGGCGGAGCAGCTCCGGAGACAATGCCCAGGGGTTGCCATGGCAACGCCATCCTCCAGCATCACCATCAGGACTGCTGAAGAAGGAAAAGGAAACCCCCCGCCCCAAAAGCCGTGGCGAGGTGGCGCTACCTCCTTCGCTGTTTATATATAGCAGCCCAGCTAGTGCAATGCCAGATGCCAAGATGGATGGAAGGCATTAAAAAGAGTTTGAACTCGGAAAGAAATGGCTGCCCACACCAGTAAACGGTGGCGTTCCGGAGGCCAAAGGGTTAGGACAATGATTGCAAAAGCAGGCGTTGGTAGACATGCAGACTGCTTGGACACTAGAATGCAGTTGTTGTATTTGAATTGACTTCGTCATCTTTTGTAATGTGTGGGGATCTTGAATTTGCTTTAATAAGCTAAAGGGTTAGGACAATGATTGCAAACGCCGTGTAATTGGCCCTACTATTCAA
>JAQFYZ010000803.1:0-32688 GCA_034695085.1 Cylindroiulus punctatus
TGAAGCGCCTCCAATGTATTTTTTTTGTTGAGCTCCTTCCTCTCACCAGTGGCGCTGTATGCGAAATACTGGACTTACTGTACATGTAGTCAATCGCAAACTGGCGATTGGATTCTATTGGTCGGCGCGTTCAGCCCAGTTCCATCACTTCGTGGTTCTACTATAGCACATAATGACGCATCTGGCTGCTGATGAACAGTAGCATGCCGATAACATCACTGTTATCAAAATTGTTTTACTAATACATGTATTGTTGTATCTGTATATCCTAGTATGTCTGTTTGTGGTTGTATTATAGGAATGTACTATATCTTTTCTGGCATTCATATTTGTTTACAAGTCATGGAATTTACACTACGAAATTCAGTAGACATGTTACTACTGCTGAAATGGCAGATGATACACCCTGTAGGTGTGTTGGTTTGCCATTCAGCCGCGCGTGTTTTTTGACCCCTTTACCACGTGTTGTTTAAATTACGATGAGCGCTTAATGTGAATCATTGGACGGGAAAATAGGTCTCGACTGGTCGAATTAATTTTTCGGCGGCCATATTGAGGCTATCCGAGGCGTCATAATTCCTGGCTGGGTGTTTCGGGCTAGACCCCCACTGGCCCACGTGGCGGTGGCGCTGGGGGTTGGCTGGCTGCAGAACGTGTTCGTGAATAGTGTTGTGGGTGGGCGACCCCTGGGAGGGGTTTCAAAGGTCTGACATTTTGCGTGCTGGAATGTGGCCTTATTTATGTCCCATTGTTGGCAACCCCGCGGGATCCCCGGGTTTCACGCACGCGCTGTCTGCGGGCTCACGTAGCCATTAAATGTATCTCTCCTCTCAAATCTCGGATGCCAACTCTCGCATCGCGGCTCGGACTAATGCACGATTATGCATTAATTATCGCTGGGACCGTAATTCCCAACGCTGTTTATGGCAAACTTAATTCCTTTCCTCTTCGCTTCTTCCAAGCCTTCGAACCCCTCCTACTGCTGCAGGCCCCCCCTCCTTCCACCACTGGAGCTGGGAAATGTCGAATGACCCTCGCTCGGCGGCCATTTTGGGAAGTGGTTTTAATAGGATGCACCGAATGTGCATCAACGACGTCCATCACAAAGTCGACCTTCTGCAGGGTTTATACGCACCTGGAAAGTCAGGGAAGAGCAAGATGGTCAGCGAGAGTCAGGGAATATCACGTTTTTGTTGGAATTCAGGGAAAGTTAGCAGTGAAAACCATTTTTTTTGTGAAACTGGTTAATTTTCATGCAAAAATTTTTCAATAACCGGTTCACTTTTTTGCATTTTTGTTTGTAAAAATTTTCAAAAATCGGATCATTTTTTTGCATTTGTTTTAAAAAAAAATTAGTAAACACCAGAACATTTTTTTCGTTTTTTTGCAAAACGTTTTGCAGAAACCGGTTCACTTTTTTGCAAAAAGTCAGGGAAAGTTTCTTGAGTTGGTCAGGGATAGTCAGGGAGAGTCAGGGAAATGACTTTGTAAATTTGAGTATGAACCCTGTTTTGATGCCCTACTCCAATAAGGCCCTCGTGCATGGTCGTTATAGTCAGGTTTCGTGAGACTACCAGCCTGGAAATCTCGGAGAATTTCATGGTCGCCTCAGAGCATTTGAACCTGACAATTTCTAGTGCCACAGAGGTTGTCCAATATAATTGTGAAAAAGTGGATCATATGGTCGTTCGATTTTTATGATTCTCCATTCTTGAACGTTTTATTATGGACGTCCCCTAAGCAGGTGTAAGAATCGAAATTGCGCGAGGGTCACTCGTTTTCTCCCTGCTAACTTATGTTTGGTGCCAAATAGTTAGTAGCCACTGTTCTGTCACTGAGATTTGTGGGCTTGACAGCGCCAGTGTTGCCAGATTGAGAAACGAGCCACTCGCACTGGCCTGAAAATAGATTTTGCAAATACATGTAATGAATTTTACAGTTTTGTGAGCGTGGAAATGACTAACAGATTACCATAAAGGCCTACGCTATTTTTGGTGCAGATCTGTCTGTGAGATTTGGCAGTGTTGCAATTTTGAATTAATTTGCAGCTTAAGTAAACTAATTACTCGCCAGCGAGCAGGAAGTCACTTTTTCTTGGAAAACTGAAATTCTTCTTTTCAAATGATTGAGTGTCTGGCTTAATTCTTTTACCAAAATCTGGGTGTTCGGTTTATTGTGAGTTTGTCGGTGTCTTCAGCTAAATTTGTTAATCTTTTTCTCCTGGGTGTGTCGCCACTGGTGCTATTACGCTTTCGTATCTCGATTTTAAGCAATGCATTGCACAGCTTTATGTTCATGTTGTTTTGATGAAAATCAGTTTCACATTTGAAGCTGACTTGAATTCTATATTTTCCTAGCCTATCTTATTTCGTAAAGGTGCGCTTACCAAATCTAAATTTAATTTTGTTGGCATATCTTCAAAATAATGCATGTCGGCGGACAAAAAGTGGCCTTCGGAATATTATAATTTGTGGTTTTGCTTCGGAGAAATGCGAATCCGTGATCTGTTGAAAAATGGCAAGTGAATGATTTTCCTTGAGAGATTCTGTGAAGTTTGGCGAATAATTAGTAGGCCCAATAAAATGTTTGCAATAGAAAGAACATGTACAGTACCTGCTCCTGCATGCACGGTGGCCAAGATATTTGCAAATTTTGTATGTTATTGACCAGTAACTGAGTGTTGAATATTGCTCGGCTTTCATATATCATTCATAAATCACATTCATAAAATCGATGGTGCATGTGCGCTACATGTATATAAAATGGAAAAGGTAGAACCTCTCCTCGATTTCTTCCCCACGAATAATCTTACGCAGACTGGCGCCATAATTAACAACCACCAAACAAATTGGCAGTCACGAGGGAAAAGTTCATTATGTTTCCAAATGGCAATCATTTAATTAACTTCCTTTAACTTGTGGCTCGAATGCGAGCCCTACTGTAATTGGCTTTATTTCATGATTGTCTTTGGGAAGGGTATTTTATCACTCTCGTTTGCTACGCATGAATAGATAAGGTCTATATTTTCAGCAGTTTATGAAGTTGGGTGTATGGACTTGTTTGATGAAGATTTATGCCTTGCAAGAGTCGAAAGCTTCTCTTCACTTAAGGCATCTCTTAAGTATTATAAATTTATTGTTTCTAAAATGCACCGGTTCAATAACAAAGCATTTTGCACATGAATATGAACATTTTTTTTTGCCATATTTTAATGATCCCTGATG
Source organism: Cylindroiulus punctatus (assembly GCA_034695085.1). Lineage (NCBI taxonomy): Eukaryota > Metazoa > Arthropoda > Diplopoda > Julida > Julidae > Cylindroiulus > Cylindroiulus punctatus. The sequence goes on from JAQFYZ010000803.1 coordinate 3,225, forward strand.
ATACATGTAAATCGGTGCTCATCAGTTTATTTGCATTTTGCCTATGATTGCTTTACGAGCAGCAAAGTGTGCAAAATTATTTTATCTAAGAACTTGAAATAGCACTCGGCGTAGGCCGATATTCACATTCGATATTCACGATATCCATATAGTTGGAACATCTGTTCTGTAGATAATTTCAATTCAATTTAATACACCCACACACAGCAAATGAGATGCCATGAGATGAGGTGGGATGGGGGGAGGTAAATTTACCGAAGTACACAAATGTTACATCCAGAATTTTTCAAAAAGGATTATGAAATGATTGCCATTCTATAAACATAACATGCAATATCATTCCCAGAATCGAATGGCATTGATATCATTTGAGTAATGAGTAATGACCGTGGCCATCTTGAGTTTTCCTATGTAAAATCTACTTAGCCACGTTTTTGTGAAAGTGAAATCGATTTTTTGCAATTGACCCCGACTGGTCAATGCATTTTTAGGTTTGGAAAACCAAAAATAGTATTTCCCTTAATGAAATGATTGCCATTCTATAAATGTAGCATGCAATATTACTCCCAGAATGGAATAGCATTGATATCATTTCAGTAATGACCGTGGCCATAGCAGGTTTTCCTATGTCAAATCTACATGTACATAGCCACGTTTTTGTGAAAGTGAAATCGATTTTTTGCATTTGACCCCGACTGGTCAATGCATTTTGAGGTTTGGAATGGTTTTCTTTTGGTGTTCGATTTCCTGGAACAGGCAACAATTAGGCGCAAATTGAACCTTAATACGTGAAAACGCTTTTTTCAGTCCGTACTCGAGTGGTACCGAACCTCCATAAGCCGGCCAAGGAGGGGTGCACTGGGCCGCACAATGACCAATTAATGGTCGCCAAAGTGGAACGCTGCGAGTAGTGGGAGTGAATGGGTTGATGGCCACACGTGGCCTTTTTGCACTGGGCCTAGGTTACGGTCGCCCGCCCATGGCCAACCGGAAGTGCATGGTGGCGGTGCGCTACCCCGTCATTTCGTGGTCACCCCCACCCCCCCGAGTTGCTCATTATGCGCCCTTTACCTTTATCTGCTGCGTGCATTTTTGCGGGGTGCCAGTCGTGAGTGTTGTTCACCCTGGATAACCATCTCCTGGTCGTTCGTCGGAGGTACCACCGGCGCTTTTAGCAGTCGTGCAACTTGCGTTTTCATGCCCGGCTATAAAACAAAGAGGCAAATGCGTCTGAACATTAAACGTAGTGGGTGGCATTTCCCCCTCGGGCTCCGTACTTTTTTGCCGGCCCAATGCCATGGGTAAGGAGCGCGCACCTGTTACGGTGTATTTTTGGCACTTTGAAAGCCACGCTAATGGCGATAATGGGGCGGTAACACCGCCTAATGGGGACATTTTATACCGCTCGGTTGGTGCGAATCATTTGCCGAAATTCCGCTGGGGGTGCGTTACCAGAAAAATGGCGATTTTGTCGGAAAGTTTTTTGACGGCTTGATTATCGAAGCGCGGATGTTTAATGCTGGCGAAAAATGCCAAAAAACGCCATAAGTGCCTTAGTTATCGAAGAGCATGTTAGGGGCTGCCGTGCTACTTCGTGCTCGTTATTTTCGAAATTGCTCGTTAGCAAAGGTGCTAACAGCGTGAATTCCAGGCACTGTAAACTATTGATTTATTGTTGGCGATAACCGCTATTCAATGTGGCCGCATAAACACGTTTGTGCAAATTCGGTTGCATGATTTTCGATTCGCGTCATTCTACGTTTGTGAAAACTGGCTCGCTTTGTACGTGTGCTTGTGCAGGCTTACACACTATATAGGATTCTGTTCAATGCTTTTAGAAACAATTGGAAATGATCTAGGTAACGACGCTGTAAACATAAGAAATCCTGGCGTTTAATTCAATGGGTCGTTTACAGTAAATATATATGAATTTCTTTCCGTATCCTGAAAAATGCGACACGAAAATGTATAATTTGGTTGTAAATATTGAAAATTGGCTCAAATCGTATAAGGTAGTTTCGGCCAAGGGCGCCACCTAACTGCTCGTAAGCTGGCAGTGATTGCCTGATGATTGTGCAGCTTAATAAACAAATGACGTTTTTTTGTTATGTTAGTTAAACACATAACGAGACGACGCGTGTTTGTTATGCCATCTTGAAGCAGTATTTTTATCCAACTTTTGATTAAAAATGTGAGCTGTACTAATGAGAAAGTGGACTTATAGTGTATACTTACAGCTAGTAGGCAGCTAAATAAAGTAATGAACATTTTGTCTTAGGTTTGGATTATAGTTAAACGCAAAATAAAACTAATAGCAAAGAAAGGAAATATAAAAACAAGGTGACCACCAGCTAGGACAGGTGTCATTTTTGTATCCTAGACAAGTTTGCAATTCATGTATACACATTTTGTGCACATTTGGAGCCGTGCATAAACTGAAGTGCACGTGTATACAGTGTGTGGTTGAAACGAGAACGTTATTGGCTGTTTATGACACTGAATATAAAAAGTCATTAGCACGAAAACGTTGCATGATAACGTAGCTCTTTCAACTCATGCAAAACAGGCGCTATAAGTGATATGGCTTTAGTCAAACATTGTTTACCAACAAAGAGGAAAATAAACTGATAATGTACCAATGTTCGTATTATCTATAAAATACAGCATGCATATCTCTGTCGAAAGCCTAATACATCAGTACTACGAACGCATGCGTGTCTAGCGCCTAAGAAGGTATACACAACGTAATAATGTGTATTATTCATTGCGGTACTTACCTGTGGCCTTAATTAACCTTTCCCACATTTTTTATCCCTCGTACAACTAAACAGAGCTTTTTTTCCACGAGGGGAAAAATGGTTCTCCTACATGTCAGAAGTCAAGTCATTGCCCCTAACAAGAATTTTCAAACTAGTTTTTGTCTTTTCTCATTTTTTTCTGCCTTTTTTCCTTGGTTTATGAATTAGTAAAAGAAAGATGGCTAAATGGAGGGAATGAAAAGGCGTGTGTTATTAGCGTTTTTGCCCCCAAGACCTAGTTTGTTTTGTGGCAATTTGGCGATGCCTTTCACGAACGAATATTATTGCCCAAAACGAATAGTTTTTTTTGCCCACTGGGGATGCTGGACATACAAGTATGGCAAACGCTATGGCCAGCGTGCATTTCACGGTCAACGCGTACCTGGATCTGGGTCACTGTTAAGATTTTAGACTAAATTAAAAAAAAAAACATGAACATGACTTAAGGGCAAAAAACTTGCTCCATAAAAAACTAATGGCGAAATATAAAGCAATTCGCAAAAAAAAAATGTAAGCAAACAGTTTTTCTGTAACGATTCTCTTGGCATACACATCATAGTTTAACAGCAAGGATGGGCCTATTGATCATAGTCCTAAAACAAATAATTTTCTGCGTGACAGCGCGTGTTCAAGTTTCATGTACAGTTTTGATCCGTGTATGGAAATCCAGGAAGCACAATTGCCGTTATGTGCAAACTGCCGAGGTATCCAGTGATTCGCGTTCAGCATTCGCTCAAGATGGAAACTTTTGTTTTTTAAGTGCAAATATTGATTGAGGGTGTAGTTACGAAATTAGCATTTATAAATCGACTGCCTTTTGATGTACGATCCCTTCCTTAATTTATTTGACATTCATTATCGACTGGAACCGCGAGTGTTTGTTATCGAATTATCGGTTATTTTCTCCTGTTATGAAAGTCATGCCGTTGAAGTTATAATATCGTAACGCCCCGGGTCACGCGCCTCACTTTCTTGGAAGGAAGCTTCCTGGGATTGATTTCTTACTTTAAAATATTTTCTGCTCTCCCGAGAACACGGCGGAGATCATCGAATTTCACCATGTCTAAGACGCTCTAAATGGAGGATGAAACATTGAATCCATAGACGGTATGATAAATTGACCGCAATTTGTCAGCTGCGATGAGATGAGGCTAGCTAATTTTTTTCAGGCCGATGCTATTTGAGCTGAACTTTCTCCCTGGCATGATAATGATCCTACTTAAAAGTTCTGTATTGCGAAAGTAGAGACGATTTGGCCCATTTATCGTCCAACTGGGCGGAAACAATGATAGATTAACGAAACAAAAGGCTATAGGCTCAAAACTGTACATGTATACTACGCATCTGTCAATCGTAAATCGGAATCCACATTCACTTTTGAGTAAAACATACATGTACATGTACTTGCATTCGGCATTTCTTCTTGAGCATTACCTTACGCTAAAATGGGCTTCCTTAACCGACACGTAAGCTAGCAGTGATTGCCTGGTGGTTAGGGGCAGTTGAATTAAAATTACGTTCTGAGATTGGTTTAGGTCCACAAAAACACGAAGAAAAGAAATTCCCAAGCTCAGACGTCTTTCGTGCACTTTAAAGAAGTAGTGATGAAATATTTACAGTTTAGGAATTTGGAGCATGCATGACCATGCCAAAGCACTTCTAGTTTAGGTGTTGGCTTCATGGTTGAGGTGAATTTCAACATCTTCCCCGGTCAGTAAAACATCTCTAGTAAGTCGAAGATCTTTTAAAGGCATTCACTTACTGACAGTAGTGTACTGAGTTGAACTGCAAAAAAAAAAAAAAACAACTTGAAAGACTGGTAGCAGCTGATCAAAACTTTTACAAACCAATAAGCAATTAACGTTGAACTGAAATCAATGAAAACATCCCATATCAGTAAAGAAATGTTAAACATTATTTTGTTCAACCTTTTCATACAGTATACTGGAATATGACGTCCAGGCTGTAGGGGGTTAGGGGGTCATAAGGTCGCGTCGTTTCTGATCGTAGCAGATTTGAAGCGACAAAATGGCGCCTGCAGATAACCAAATTGATTCATTTCTGCTGACTTTCACTAGGGGAGTTTTTCACTGGCAACTTTTTTCTCGCCATGGCGGCCGTGCGAGTGTTAACTGTCACCGCTGGTTGCGTGGGCGGCTGCAGCGAACTTCCCCCCCGTCTCGATTAATGGTTTTCGTCAATTAAACGCTATTAAATCCAATTGAGGTCACGATTGCTGTTCCTATCAGTGTAAATTTAAATGACGCAGCCGCCAGCCTGACTGCGCTTCCAATGTTCTCCGCATACTCGCGCCCATCTTCCTCGAATTAACTAGATCGTTCCAGTCGTGTATGTCATTATTCGGGATTAATCTACAACTTGTAGTCTCGCACCAGGCGGGGGCTGCCAATCCCCGAATTCTCCGAACCGAGTACGAATACCGTCAATGGCTGAAACGCAATCTCGCTCCCAGCTGGCGAGGGCGTTGTCCAAATGCGGGCTGACACCCTGCATTTCGTCTTGTGGGGTCAAATGGCGTGCAGCCCTGGTGGGATATGGGGAACGTTACGTCAGATTAGGAAGTGGTGGCCTGGTGGCCCCCGCAGCGCCCTCTGTGGTTGCCCTCCGAGTTACTGGTCAACTTTCCAAAATGCCCGACCTGGAAAAAGATTGACCCCAGATGGTGATCTTTTGCCACCTCAGTACTGTTTCAGGCCAGAAATGAAAATTTTCGGATGAAACCTCGATGATTGCGCTGATAATTACTGCTTATCGCCCCGTATCTGCGTGTACACCCCTTTTGGGCGGCCATTTTCTCAGCGTGATGTGAGCAGGCTGACTTGAATTAATGCGCCTTAATTGTCCGCTGTTTGCGATGGGCGTTCACTTGCTCACTCTGAGCTAAAATACGTGTGACGTGGCCTTGGTGAGTGCGGTGTAACGTTCAGTTTACATGCACTTGCAGAGCTGAACATGGCAATTCAAATATTTAGAACTACCGGGGTTACTACGTCCTTAAAAGTCCCTAAAGAAGTCCTTACTTTTGATAACGTTTTATAAGTGTTCGTTAATCTACTTACTTTCCCCATCGAGTCCTTAAGCTCTTGAAAACCCACCTCCTTCCAAATTTTTCAATTTATACTCCCAAATTATACGTGCATGTATAGGCATGTAGGCATCAAGTATATTAAACTTGTTCTCTTACAACTCAGTTTATTCGTGCAATTTTGACTGTGTTGTCGATAGGAAAAGTTTTATATCCCCAAGTTCAAACCCCAAGTACGTCCTGCTTATACTGTCCTAACACTGTCAGTGCTACTGTCACTATTTCGATGCTGACAGTAAGTTATCAAAAAATTAGGATGATGGCCAGTAACCTGAATGGAACCCTGGACCCCTTAAACCTGGCCAGACTACATGTTTTCTGTGTGTTGACCAACGAATGTTATGTGTTGACCAGAAGCTTGGCAACCAAATTCGTAGCTCTTTTGGGCGCACCACCGTGGGCCAACCACTGATACGTGTATCTCACCCCAGGTAACTCTGTTCGCAAAGTGAGTTTGCAAAACCTGTTCTAATTTAATAGCTCGTTGTTGGCACGCTCTTATCTGTGTTTGTCTGGCGAATGCGCCTTTAATATCTGTGTTGATAATTAGCATCGGTAATGCAAAAGGTAACAAATTTGGCTACAAAAGAGCTGACCATTAAAGTTTTATGCTTTCTAAATGAGGCAGGTGCGCTCAAAGGGATAGCCCCACCACGCTCTACCAGTCGACCGTGGGTTTTTATGTCACTTCACGGCGAATTTATGTGTTTGCTCATGTTTTTTTTTCTCTCGTCGACTGATGTCCCGCAATAAATTCATCAATTGTCATTATCCCCCGGTTTAGCTCGGCTCTTTCAATTTAAGACACTAAATAATGGCTAACCTTTCTGATCACTTTTATACCTCGAGGACCTAAAAAGGTGGCAATTAATTGCCGGCAATCGCCATGTGAGGCACACGAACTGAAAAAAAGCTGGCTGCAAAAGCGGAACATAAGTGAGATGTAGGGTGCCGAAAATCTCGTTATCACTGAGCTTGTTCATTAATCGTGCTACAAATTTTACCCCGAATCAAAACTGTCATTAATCACATCGTCAAACGAACTTCCTGCTGCTAATGCATCATTCCAAAACGGGCCGCTCACCTAACTGGTTAATCAGTCTGCCCAACAACCACTTGTGCCCTGATTCCCAAACCTGGGCAAGTTACCCAAAATTGGGTGAAGTGCTTGAAAACAACACCTCGGAATACCATCCGACTAGGACATACAGATACAACAATATGTGTATTAGTAAAACAATTTTCATAACAGTGATGTTATCGAACATGTTCAGCATGCTACTTACTGTACATCATAATATGCTAGATCTCCATGTCACCGTAGCATGTGCAGTTAATAGCAATAACTAATGAAATAACTACATCAATATTTTATAAAAAATTTGAACGTGGTGCTCATAATGCTTCATGCAATACGCTTACTCCCAGCTCGCAACGACCACATAGCCATTGTGTTTTGGCTCGTTCAGTATACTGCAGTAGAACCACGAAGTGATGGAACTGGGCTGAAAGCGCCGACCAATAGAATCCAATCGCCAGTTTGCGATTGACTAAGTCTAGTACTTAGCATACAGCGCCACTGGTGAGAGAAAGGAGCTCAACAAAAAAAAAAAACATTGGAGGCGCTTTAGTTCAAGGCGTCAGCCATTTTCCTTTCAACCACCTAAATCCAGGAATCCCTAATCGATAAGCGAAACCTCTCTGATTGGCTGTCCTTCAGTTCCATCAGTTCGTACTTCTACTATAGATGTAAATGCATCTCCATGTCACCGTAGCATGTACAGTTAATAGCAATAACTAATGAAATAACTACATCAATATATTGTAAATAATTTGAACGTGGTTCTCATAATGTGACTGCTTTCCAGCTCATTGCCATCACAGCCATTGCGTGTTGGCTCGTTCAGTATACTAGAGCGTTTGAGCAGAAGCTTCTGCCCTGGTGCAAGTCCCAGCAGCACCACACCTGCCGGGTGGTACATACAGTACAACATCTTGGAAGGACCCGCGTGTTTATTCGTAACTAAGACGCTAACACTGTTCTTTGCCATTCCAGATGCGTGCGGCCTGTCGGACGTGACCCACATCGACAGTCTTCAGGAGAAGTCGCAGTGTGCTCTGGAGGAGTACTGTCGCAGTCAATACCCCAACCAACCCACCCGTTTCGGGAAGCTGCTGCTGAGGTTGCCATCGCTGAGGACGGTGAGCTCGCAAGTTATCGAACAATTATTCTTTGTGCGGCTCGTGGGGAAGACCCCCATCGAAACGCTCATACGAGACATGCTCCTTAGCGGCAGCTCCTTCAATTGGCCGTACATGTCGACCATGTGACTAGCGCGGTGGCCGGCCGGATGACTGACCGGAAATCACTCGGTTGTTGCATGAGGCGCTCGCCCCAGCACCCTCACCATCCACTGTGCACCAAACCCCACCACCAGCACCATCCTCTCACCACTTGCACCTAAGCGAGCACGGACAGCGGCCAGCCACCCTAACAGGTTTCAACCCCCTTCGCACGATTTTCTAGTTTTTTTTGCCTCCAGTGGTCAAGCTCTCCTAGAGCCCTCTTCAGCTAGCTGCCCATCTTGACCACCGCCAGCACTTCCTCCCTGCTTCAGCGCACACTTCATTTCTCGCACCTCGTGGACATTGTCGGGCAGCCCAGCTGCCCACTGGAAAATTCCTCTCCACCACGTGACAGCAGCGTCGCTTCCGCTTTTTTTCAGTAACCGGAAGTGACGGTGGTCAGCACGCGCCGGCGCGTCTCTGTGCGTTCTTGTGCTGTGACATCTCTTCTGCTCTTTCTGTGGCATGGCGTCTATCCCAGGATGACCGCTGGCGAATGGGCCCAGACAGTTGAAAGACGGTAAATGAGGATAACTCGAACAAGTGTGGAAGGTGACCCCGGACAGTCCCGCATGTACATTGTACAGCGCCGCTCCGTTAACGTGTATAATTCGTTCGCCCCCCACCCCCCCACAATGTGCATGTACATATAAATACATATATTATATTATATATAAAAATGTAATCAAAAGTTCCCAAGATTGTTGATTTTCTAAACTTGTAAGTCCCATCGTCATTCGCTTCTTTTCTCATTGTCGTCTGAAGGCGCTGTCGCTCATTTGGCCCTTTCAGAACCGATGGTCACAAACACAGTGAAGCTAACATCCAACTTCACTAAGTTCAGAAAACTTCCAAAAATTATTGCAGATCTCATAAGTTAAGCAGCTTAGAATCTCCCTTTCTCTTCAGGAGGACACAGGACACGGAAATAGAATTTCCGTCTGATGAGCACAGTGGTTACCCCTTAGTGAAAGGAGCTCTTCCATGGGGGCATTATTTAATTAAGAAGTTTTTTTGTTAATTGCACTTTCTATAACAAAACCTAAGTGTCTGAGGATTTTCAATCAGGCTTTTGACAGTTAGTTGATTTTCGCATTGAACATGGTGCATGGTTGATATAAAGTAATACCAAAAGTAATCCCCATGGCAGCTTAGGCGACGAGGGCTGTCCATAAACTCAAAACCATTTACAGATTATGCGTTGCAAGCTAAAAAGTGAACAGATTTCGCCTTGGTGAATGATGCCACAGTTAATAACATTCTTAAAACTTTGACGTTTTTCATGTTTTGAAAATCTGTTGGTAAATCTAGAATAATCCATAGTACGTTCATAAACTATTCTAAAATGGATACCATCCTGGCTGGTAGGATTGTCAAGCAATGACTGTTTGACATGCCCACCTGTTGAGATTTCCATTTGCAATAGTGCCGTGCTTAAACTTCAAATGATGTCCTGACAAATTAACGCAAGTGCAAACAAAGTTCGGTTTAATTTGGCCTGGTTTTACTCGATGCACATGCATCAAGCAGAACTTTGCAGCAAATATAGCAAAACCATTGTGCAGAAAGCTCTAAGTAGACCAGCAATCCGAAATTCTCAGAAGAACGACGCTTAATTAGTGTTTCATGCAACAACTCTCAGAGGCTGTATATGTCTATTCATTTGTCTATCTTCGTAGAAACCATTGGAAATATTTTTTTATTTTTTACTCTTGGATCCTTAATTTTTTACTTTATTCTTTGTACTCAATTTTTATTGGAGATTTTCGGTAGCTTTATTCCATGTTTTATAGCAGCTTTCCATCGTTTTTCCTCCATTTAGTTGCTGGAAGTTTTCATTAAGAATTTTAACTCGCATAGATGATGCTCATGAAAAAAGTAATTAAGCCTAAGCCTGCTTGTAATTCGAGAGACTGGTTCCGAGTCTGTTATTAGCGTGTTGCAGTATAAAACATCGGTTGTCATATTTAGCTTAGATCCGGTTATTTTACGATTGCATATTTTAACCTTAGTGTGTATCAAAGAGAACATTTAGTTTCTAAGTATACTGTATATCTACATTTAAGCAGATTTGTGTAAATATTTTTATTTAAGAGTCAAAATTGCGTATAGTGTTATGTTATTTGCTAAAATGTGCGCCTTATGTACTTTTGCTTCTCCTCAACTTCTGTTTCAAGTACTTTTCGCCTCTTTAAGTCACCTGATGCATGTGTCTGAAGAGTTTGGCACAACCGCCACCACGACCATATTCATGCGGGGCGCCACCAAAATTTCAATCAAATTCTCATTGAAATTCAGGAGCATGTGCGATGTTTGTGAAACTTGTCGCCCTTGATGAAGATTTGAAAGAACGGTCTATGGGAATGTTGCCTGTCTCAAGCATGATTAGCAACCATAATTTATATTTCACTGCTCCTTTGCGGATATTCCTTAGACCTTCTCGCAATGGCGTCATTGCTGGCGCCATATTTTACAGTGTCTAATGATCGTAATTTATCTTAAGCAAAAGAGGCGAAGAGACTGTCAGATACATTGCTGGAAGGGCCAGGAGAAGCCATTGTCGTGGCTGGTAATCGTTGTCCTTATTTTATTAATGACTGGATGCACCATTTTCCAAATAAGGTAGTTTCCGACTTAATCGTTTTACTGTAATTGGACGGTGGTGCATCCTGTCCCAACATTGTCGATTATACAATATTTGTCAGCATTTTAAGTTCAGGAATCAGGAACGTTCTACAATATAGCAGAGATGTTTTCTTGAAATGAACTTTGGTTAGGGACTGTTGAGACAATACGCATTTCAATATGTGGAGTTTCATTACTGAAGACCAGTCGGATCTTTGGTATGTCAAACTGATGAAAACTCACGTTACTTTAAATTTAATTCGCTTAATGTGAATAAGCTACCATTTCAGCGGAAATTATATGACGAGCTAATTACACTTTCAGGCCGTCTGGGTGAAACATTTTTTATGATTAATGTTTTTTGTACATAAAGAAAAGCGAAATTATCAGATGTTCCTTATAAAGTTTGGCTTTCGTGGATTTTTAAAATAAGTCGAAGCCCTAAGCTCGACTGCAAACGTCCGTCAGAACTACCATTATCTGAATAAATTCCAAATTTTTCTCAAAAGGATACCTAATATACATATTATCTTGTACATAACAAATTCACTTATTTGAAATTAGATTCTAGGTTATATTATATTTAAATTGCTGTTATGGCACGAAAGCTAAAAAGTGATTCATATTGAAATGACGGTCAATGATCTCCAACACCAATATCGACTCGGAACAAGTTGAATTTACAAGCACGTGATTATATTTTGAATCTGATAGTTTAAAAGTCTTCATTTTGGGATTCCGTAACGTTACCCTATGCGTAAGGGAATTCTTTGTTCTAATGTATACCATTCACGACATGTAACTGCTTAGAAGGTGCCAAATTGATTTGATATGTTGTCCACCTAGCTGTTAGCATCGTTGGAAAGTAAGTTTGGAGTTGTGTTCCTTAATATTCCAATGACTGGGTTGCACATCTATCGTTAATGAGAAGGATCAAAGCAGGTTTTAAAAAAGCCTGTTCTTTAAGCAGATGTTAACCAGATCCGCGCAACCGGTTATACATGTAGTGCTAAAGAATCGAGAAATCTTACTATTTTCCACAAAAAGAACAAATAGTCAGCGCCATTATTATAGGAAGATTACAGAGGATGAAAATTCCATTACTTCAAATTACTGCACATGTAATTAACACTGTCTCGATGAATCTGCATTACAATTCGTTTGTTGTACATTATGTTTTCAATCGTCTACTTTACTTTTTCGTACAATTGATAGACCAATGCCATCTGAACCCAAATTTTGTTTATATAAATAAATATATATATAGTTATAGCTTGTAAATGGCAATTCTGCCATTGAGAACCGAGCTTTAAATCTCCATGTTAATTGAGAAATAATTCAATGAAACGTACAAAATTTTTCTCTCTCTAAACGATAACGCCATTACTGTTTACCTGTGCTGCCATCGATAACAAACATTTTGAATGTATGTTCCATGTCTTTTTGTTGCATTTTTTCGCAGCACTGTTTAAGATACCTACTATCTGGTGTCTATAGTTTTGAAAAGATCTTACATGTTTATAAATTGATGTGATTCATAGTTCTAGAGTTTTGTGTTGTAAGTAGGCTTATGCCTATCAGTTGTTTGTTAATAAAAACTTTGCTGAATCTATAATGTCGAGAAATGTTGGCGTCTTTTTGTACTATATGTAGATGTGAAAAATCGAAAATAGGTGAATTCATGATCCAACTCTGATAGACTAGCGATTTTACTCTTATGTAATAGTGATTTAGCCTTATGTATTGATAAACTAGGAAAGAATGCATGCATTAGCAACTCCAGGCCAACTAATTGCAATTACCTTTATGTAAAAGGATGTAAATATGTGTTCTTGGAGTCAATATTTTTGAGTTATTTGTCCAATGAGGAGTTTTAAATTTAGTAACGTTGGAAAGAACGTTGAACGTTGAGGAAATGAACGTTGAGGAAATAAGAAAGCTTGTTTAATGATGTTGTCAGATACATGTATACCAGGTGAGTATCTATATGATAGGCCCTTAAAAAAGTGTCATTTTTCAAATAGGAGTTCAGCAGAAATGGCTGTATAGTGCACTTTCATTAAGTGACAATATGCAGAGCAAATATTTAGAGTAAAAGGTATAAAAAGTAGAATCACATTAGAGAACGTTAGGAGCATCAGCAGTTAATGGAAAAGTATTGGGAAGCTCTATACATGTATATTCATTAAATAAAAATATTGCATTGTATTGATTTTCTAAAAAAGATCGCCTGTGGTGAAAACCGTCGAGTAAATTGTTTTATTGTCAAATTACTGATCAGCACCACTATTATCCCTTTTGAAATTTAATTTAACTCAACGTTTCATTTCTAATTTTATTAGCAGATTAAAATTGCTAACCTGCAATTTTAATACACTTAACTCGCATTTGTTTGACATACTTTTGAATTTTCAGTGGCCAGGTGGTCTCGAAATTTGTTTTAAATTTTTATAATTTTCAGTCACTGCATTAATTTGAACACTTTCTCTTACAGCTCAGTGCAGTTTAACGAGTTTGTCAAATTGTTCTCTTCTTTTTAAATGTTTCTGATATTTCATCTAACGAGTTTTCTGTCAGCTCGAGCTGGTTGCTAACAAACAAATTTAAAAATTCATTAACTTTCCAGGTTAGGGTGAAAGATTGGAAAACTTTGGATTTCCAGTACATTATCATACTGACATAAAAATCAGTAGGGGCTGTACTGACATAAAACTCAGTGAGGAGCTATATTCAGTATCACTTTCCAAGAGACAACTTCAATTTTGAGTCCAATCTTTGGTCCTGTTTTGAAAAATAAATGCTTAAATGCTTAAAAGACAAACAAAGTATCTGCAGAATGTTAAACCAGAGGATAATGACTGATATGAGGATAATGACAGTGTGGTTGTGGACATCATTTCTGGAAATGTTTTAAAAATTGCAATGCTAACATTTATTGCGTTTTGCCCACTATACAGTTTTAAAATGTCATTATGTGAACCACTTCTGTTGTTGACTTTAGATTTGGAAGCGCCTTCTTATAATATATTTCTTGAATAATTAATTAGGACACCACTGAGGTTATGTTGGGTAATGTAAAATGGTATGTAGTAATTGTGTCTTATTGTGAAAAAAGCTACAGTATATATCGTGCATTCCAAATTAAGCATGGCATTGGTCTATCAGTTGTACTAAATGATTACTGGAATGCATGCGAATGATCCTTATTTTTATTTATATTCTCATCAGTCAGTTGTATTAAGTTTTGTCTCGTGTTGATGTGCAGTAATATAACGTTAGCCTGACAACCAGCAGAATTATTTACTGTCGTGTTAATTTACGTGTCAACATGGGGAATATTGCTGTTAATGGTAAAAATATGATTTCGTATTATTATTGATGATTTTTGTTAACTAAGATCCTTAATGCTAGCTTGTATTGCATGTTTTGTTAACCTGTTTAGAGCCAATTTCATTTTAGCACATTTAGAATAAATTCGCACGCCAATAGTGATTTGCACCGTTTTATATATGAAATGAAGAACCAAAGAAATTATAGCATCCCGTTTTAAAAACGGGTCTAATGGTCTTAGTTTGCTATAATTGTGAATTACAAATTCTGTTGAAATGATGTAGAGGGGATAGAGTGAGCATCCAGCAGTGATGGTAATGTCCATGTGACACACAAGATGGCGAAGTGCTCGTTCTATCACCTCTACCTCGTTATTTGTAGGACATAGTTTACAGTTCTCCTTTGCTTTGCATGATCACTGCACGTTCATACAACAACAGAAAATGAACTTGTAATACATCATTGGCTTGTGACATTACATAAGCAATGTATTCAAACGATGGATGGCATTTTAGATGAGGGTCATCCACGTGTTTTAAACATTGTTAACAAAAGCTGGACCAAAATTTAAAACATGTGCCACACTTCTCTTATATACTTGATTCATTGCAGATGACGTTTAAAATGAATTGACATAGCCGCTCGTTTTATTTACGTTTTCTCTTCATTATTCCCTTCAGAATCACTGTGCCAAATAAGTGTACGTGTTAGCCATTTGAATTATTAGGGCATTTCTAATGAATATAGCAGGTACTCGTTTATCTAATTTCTGATATGCAGTACTTTATATACAGTTTATTATATTTAGTTATCCGAAAAGCGAATTATTAGCGTTAACCTTATGCACTCATTCCATCATGTTATATCACGTGTCAATTGTATATCATGTTACCTCATATTTCCATTGTTCTGGTCGCTGATGTCTGCCGAATGTTGTATATGATGTTTATCGGGTACTTAACACATAGAAATGTACTATTTTTGTTACGTTTTTCACTTCTGATGATAAATCATTTGTGTAAATAATCGAGAATTTATATTCAGTTCCATTTGCAGTTGCAGCAAGAGAATAATTTGTTACTGAGCCAGTTCGCGAAATTTGAACTGTTTCTTACTGACTATACTTGATGTGGATGTCAATACTGTTATTTGTGAATGGAAATGGTTCGTGCACGTGGCTTCATTGCGTGTATTACTGCATGCAATTTTCTATTGCCATCGGTTTGCCAGAAAGTGAACTGTATATATAATATATTGTACTATCCACAATATCATTTCTCTACTCTTTACACTTTGCACCGATGCATGATGATTGCAAATGCTGGGAAGCGTTTGTTGGAATTTCGAATCATGAGAATTGTTTTGGTCAATATCACCATTTTTAGTTTGTGAGATACTACATTTTAAGTATTGAAGACTCACTGTCTCGTTGATTAAATTGATCTCAAAAATATGTTTTGTTCTTACCCTTGTCAGTCATTTACATGTACAGTATACATGTACATGTATACTAGGTGGGATTTGGTTGATAACTTAGTTAATCGTGCTTACATGCATTTCTAGCTATTCAGCTTACGGTTCTTTGTTCAAACTTTTTACGATAATATTTTTACGTGACTTTACCTGGTTATACTGAAGAATTTACAAGGCGACTTAGTCAGAGAACTTGGTCTATTGCTGGCCTGCAGGGCTAAAACGTCCATGGTGGCGTGTGTTTCGTACGGTATTTTCAATTCACGCTAAACCATGTAATTTAAACCAAGGTTGTACCGGCTTGGTGAATATGTTTTTCCAAAGAACCCACACTATGTTTGAAAAAATGTTCAATGAATATTCAAACGGGACTTTATTTTAGGTCAAAAGCACCACGTGTATGTGTAATTTCTGGTTGAAGGTTGTTCGCAAATCTGGAAAGAATTTGAATTATACGTTATACCTGCTATCTACAGCAAGTTATTACTGTGTATTTGCAGTATGGATGTGCTTAATTAAAAATTCGTATGCACAGTAGGCAGTACATCCTGGCTCAACCAGACTCGCAACTGTTAATTTGAACTAGGGAGTTTTGCCAAGATAAGAGTTCATATTTTTTACCTAAACACCACAAATCAACATAAAAATCACCGAAGAATTCCTAAATATCTGCGAAATGTTCATGTACGTCGTCAATAGCGTGGATAGTTAACGAGTGTAGTTTTTACACCAACTGCAAACTGAATCATCGTTTGCAGTTGTTTATGCATGTCAATTTTGTTCCAGACCTACATGTACGTGTATGAGAGTAAGATGTTCCTTTAATTTTTATCCTGAACTGCTAAAATCACCCATAAATTATCCCAATGAGGGTTGTGAAATTGTTACCTGCATGCAAAGTACAGATTGTCCATAAATTATTCATCCATAACGAATGTGGCATAATTTATGGATGCATGCATTGTAAAAGTATGAAAAATCTGTTCATGGTTATGGAAATTATGCTGGCTGAAATGCACTGATGGACAGCTCGCAGTCTGAATACTTTCGCTTTATCCCTTGATAGCTATTTGTATTCGTTTTCTGAACCTGCAGAAAAATTCTAATTTGAGAGGTCCATTATGCGCCCGCAAATGCTATGCAGAAACTGTTTTACCACGTCCATTTTACTTGCAAAACATGATATGATTTATTGCTGTCCTTTTTCTTATTTTTTGCGGAGGGTCAGTTTTACATTATTTTTACTTGGGCGAATTCGAGACTGGGAGAAAAAAAATGATTTATGTTTTGTGTTTGGCTTTGCCCAGCTCTCGCGTCCTTACTCGAATAATTCGTTTGTTGGGATCTAACGCAAAGGGCGGTTTTGTTTGTAAATCCTCTCTGTAGGCCTCTTATGCAAAACGAATTTCAAATCGAAAAGATCCAATCCTCTACTTGTACGTTGCGTGACTCTCGTCTCTCACAAAGCCCCGGTGCATTGATTTTGCTCGTCGACGTTTTTTTATTATTTTAAAATTCTTTCTTTTCTGTTCCGTAATGAAATGACTTGAGATAATAATGCCATGTTATTATGTTTGTATTGTGGCTTATATTGCTCCCATCTTGTATAAACGTAGGTACTATTTACTTAACTTCAACTATAGCGGAACGATGCGCGTTCATAATAATGTAAACGCCGCTGAAATGATGGCAAGCTTTTTGCCAGCCCCGGAGAATGTTTCCACTAAATCCTTAAAACGGAAGGAGACATTAGGAAGGAAACGCATGCAGGGGCTTCGTACGCCGAAAAAAATTGGTCCTGGTATGCTAATCTAACAGTAATCTGCACAGTAGGTCGGTCATAGAGGCGGAAGAGGAGTCTGGTGGCAAGACATTGTCATTATTGAATTGATATTGTCTTATGCAATAATTCAAATGTGCAAATACTTTTACGTGTTTTATGATTTACAAGCGTGTTGCTTAGATATGTCTGATTCATGATGATACTTTTCAATCTGGCAAGAGTTAAGTGCGAGATGAGCGATACAACATAATCGATCATGTGAAGGTCAATTTTTATTGACCAATATGTGTGGATTTGTATGTTTGCTGCTGTTTATCACTTCACGCTGGTTATAACCATGTTTTCCCAAACGAATTCTGGTGTTTAACCTACATTTGTATTTTGCTGCCCCATCACCAGGCAATCACTGCTATCATACAAGCCGTTAGAAGAAGAAAACTTCCACAAAATAAACGTCTAAGGAGGAGCAAGGCATAATGTACATGTAGAAATCAGCCTAGTGGATTTATGTACATTTTCCTATGAATAAGTTTACAAGTGTTACCGGGAAAGCTATGATTGTTTTGGGCCCCAAAGAAAGAATTTGACGGATTTTTAAGAAATTTACGGAAACCTATTTGTGGAGATCTAAACAATAATGGTGGATTTTAGCACACATTTTTTCAAACCATATTTGGTAATGTCATGCATTATCGAAGAACACCGTAGAAAATTGTTGTGAAAAATAGGCTGTACCCAAAAATTATGTAAGACTATTTGAATGGATTTCACGTACATTCGTAGATTACTTTAAAGTCTCCCAATTTCAATCCAGCACCATTTTGAAATTCCTAGAGTCCTCGTGGGGGCTATAAGAACAGAAGCATATTAGCAGTTCAAAATTTCGACTGCTGAAAATGACCTCATTTTTCTTTATATTTAATAATTGCATGCTTATGAACGCGACTTCAATTGTTCATCATACACGAATTCCTGGTACTCATTGTAATCGAGCTGTTTAATTTCCCAGAAATATTATTGCTCGCTTTCGGTTGTAATTTGTTGGAAAGATAAATGTCTCATTTTTTGCTCTCGTGGAAGAGTTGTTGACTTTGATGTAATTTCATGTTGGATATTCGAGTGGTTTTCTAGTCAAGTTCACTGAATTGACTTCGCCCTCAATTCTCAATAAGAGCTGCTCGTATAATGCGAAGTTGGTGGCATTTATTGGATGTTTTCCATAACAATTTTATCTATGTGGCTGGTACGCATGAGTAGAATTGGAGATGCGGTCCCGTGTCAAATATTCACCCTCTTGAATTGTTATGAGGTTATGCTTGAAAAATGCGAATATCAAAATCACTTATTGTCATTAAGCCAGTAATGAATTAGAACAATGTCTGACATTGTGGCGATAAAATTGGAAAAAAGATGCAACAATAAGCGCGTTCGTTTTCCCCATTAAGGTTATCGGAAGGCCACGTACAGTAGTTGTTGTCTGGAGACAATGAAAATCACATTAAATTACTGCAAAGAATTTAATGAATTTCTTTTAATTATAAGCCAAAATCCGTGCTCATTGGCGAAATGGCGCTGCGTGGAGATTAAATTATACATTTTATGGTTATCTATTATCCTTTCGAGATATAATTTTTTAGAATCGGTTATTACCACTCAGTTTTCAACGAATTCAGTCTTCTTTTCTGCTCATGTAGATTATAGAAAAATATCCATAGCGGTAATTATGTTCACCATTTTGAACTCCTTACCATGCAATATATAAACTAGAAAACGCAGCATATACACGAACGCACTGATTACACTGATGAGAATTTAATCGTCGTTCATACTTGTCAATTAATGGTACTTAACGACTAACGTTATTTTCAATGTTGTTTGCATGTTAAAGGTATGCCAACAACTTGTTCGTGTGATGTGCATTTTGTTCTTGAGCAATAAGCCTGGCGTTGCTTAGTTTGATGCAAATCAGATGCCTTTCGTGATATACTGCTGTATTGTATTACTGTAAAGATATCATGCTTCTGCAAGCTACTACATGCATTTCGTTGATCCAATGAAATTATTACTAGATTGAAATCACACTGCAGAGCCACTGCACTTGCGTGACACTATTGATGAGGTGTACATGTAAATGATTTCATTGTTTAACTTCCAAATTGTGTGGTATAGATTACCAAAGCGCTGTTCTTTTGCACATCAGTTACAGGGACCGCAACATGAAATCGAAGCATGAACTATTCTATATGATAATGGCTCCATACTTATGCGTTCGACAGGACATTAGTCAAATAACAGGTGCTCCAACAGTTATGATTGATGAGGTTTGCTCGTATTTTAATTCACGCCTTCCAAATAGACGAGGTTGATTTTTTCATTTTTTGAGTTTCTAAGATACAAGATCATGTTGATCTGGGTTGGGCTTTAACCTTGGAAATGGAAACTGGTCGCCAGAACTCCACCTTGCAAATTTGGCAAAACATTTCTAATGAATTCTGGACAAGATTCATGTACAGTGTTATAAAAGCAGTCTGATTAGAGCTGCATTTGAATCTGGGCATTGACTTCCTATAGTTCCAAAATCATTTATTTTTTTGTTCCAATTAAGGTATAGACTGTGTGCTGCATGTTTAACCAGGTAAATTGAGAGGTGTCGTTCATTGCATACAAAATAGCGTTAATTATACATTATACGAATTTTCATTGCCTACAAGATCCGATAGTCAATTATTGCACATGTATTTACCTGATGTCACAGTATTTTCATAATTGCCTTCCATCAACTGTTTGCTCTTGAAAAGCAAACTGAAATCACATTGCATAATTTTATTATTACAAACAGATAATTTATCAACCATCTATAAGAATAATAACCATGCCTTCATAAAACTTTTGTAACTAAAGTTGCATATAAACGACAGGGTCTCCTATAAAAAAATGTTTATCACCTTATTATAGCCTAAAATGGAAAGAATTTGGATATTACATTATATACATGTTGAGTTCATCATTTTTGTGTCACTTGTTGGCTGATTCGCGTGCTAAATTCCATGGCTTGGCATAACACCATTCGGGCATTTCGCATTCGGCGTGTTTGTCAAACATTTTGTTGGCTTTGTATCTTTACAAAAAAATTCACTAGCCAGGCCAACTTGTTCTTTACATTTTTGCAGACCATGGCGTAGGCGTTGATAAACGGCTTTCAGAAGCTACATACACGTTCATGTACTTCCTTATCCTTAAAATAGTGAAAAATATATATTGTCTAATATGGAAGAACTTTGAAATTATACACTTTGCATCGCCGAACACGTACTTGCGTAGGTCTGCAATCGTGTTAAAGGCACGGTTAGAAGTTTTAGCTCGTTGTAAATGTTTTACGAAAAATATTCAGCCAAAAATCTTTGGGCGAGTTGTAATTTTAAATATCCGATGTCATTGTGACCTATATACATTGTAGTTGAAGTTTTCCTGAGATTGTTCGTGACTGTGAAAAAGGCAACCTTCCTATTCCAGTATATTGGAGTTACAGATACATGATAATCTTTCTATTAACTTGGTATTTTCAACCTGAGTAAAGCGCATCATTGCTTCTGGAATTGACTGTAATTGGTTTATAAGTACATCTTCGAGATGCTGCATAACGATGTTGTAGTAAGACTTCTGTATCAGCCTCACTCTAATGCTGGAAACTGATAAAATCTGGAGATTTGTTAAAAGTTGGCTTTCAGTTGCAGCCAGACCATGTTATAACACCAACAAATTCTTTTGCCATTCGAGTTAACGATTTCATAATTTTCTACACCACCCATATTATAGACTAGTACTCTGCTGAAATGTTGCAATGTGTGAATTAAGGTCATGCTAATCAATTCTGCAATTGAAAACTTGGAACTTCATTAAGGATCTAAGTGCCACTACATGCAAGAGCTAGTTCTGGGGCAACATGATTCAATGGTTTTAGTATTTCAAAGCGTTTGACCCCTACCCCATCTAGTCCAACCTCATCCCAATTTTGTGAACCCCCAACCCCCATCCAATCTTGGACGTCGTTTATGCACAGCCCACGTGTAAAATGAACATGCTCGTAGTGTTGTGTGTGCAGTTTCATCTAAACACTATTAGCGCAATATTTGGAAGCCTTTTAAGGGGTCCCAAATGTAATTATGTTTCGGCGAGTTTTTCTGCACGATTCTTTTAGATCGAAAATTGCGCGCATGCATGTATATAACACATTGTTTGGACATCGTTATTGTATCGGTTTTTACTGTATATGGCTCTGACTAAGCTCGCGATACGTGTATATGATTCGTGCCATCAGAGCCACAAGCCCGTTGTGTGGCCGTAATCTTTGCTTATGGGGGTCTCAGTGGCGTGGATAATTCCGACCTTATGAAATTGGTAAATGGAATTTGTGGCGTTCAGTGGCCATGAGTGTCCCATTAACGTAATTACTACACTTGGGGGGAAAGAACGACAACTTTTACTGTAACTAGGCTGCGGCAGAGGCGGTTTTGTATTGCGCAGACCACTTTCGGACGAATATATTGCATTGGGATGCCATTTGAAAGATGATACTTTTAAAACCAACATTTTGATGGCGATGCTGCAATGCGAGGCGTGCGTAGTTCCACCGGTAATGCGTTTTTGAACACCGAAGGGACCGAAGAAAATAAGATTTCAATTTTTATTTTGCAAATAAAATTGTTTCATCCCTTAAAAATTAGCGGTCAATTTCATTCTTTTTCCAAAAGATTGTGGGAAGCACAATTTTAAAGCCTTTTACTTGACTTCATCGTTGTCTGTTTTTCAACAGATATCTTTCATTTTTCAAGACTAGGAAAACTTTCGTTTTAAAAAATGTCGTTGTGTTGCGTTAATTACTTATTAGCAATTTTACACATAAAAAACTACGTTCGGACCATCATGCTGGCCCATACGGCATTACGTTTCGTCAAAAGAATGCGATTTGATTGGTTGAATCCTTTACAAAGGGGCTCCAAAATAAGCCAAACCGGGGTACATTTTATCCAGAATGCATTTCGTGATAACAACTTTTGAGTAAGCACAAATGCCGTTCACCACGTGGTCGCGACTCGACGGCTACCTGTTTTCAGTACATGCAAGTACGTTTCAGTTATACTTAATTTTCAAATTGCACACGTTGATGTTAGAAACCGTTTTGGTGGCCCTGCATTAGCGATGTAACCATCGAAGTGGTGAAGGTTTAGCAACCAAAAATTGCAATTCCCAACATCGCTCAGTCTCGTACGTACAGGTTTACATATTTTGTAGGCTTAAAAATAGTGCTATTTGTGTGGTCTCTCCGTTAATGAAACTGGACGTTTTCTGCGGTATGAACAAGTGGGGTTGACCAGTGCAAATCAGTGCTATACTATCTTCCCTATTTGTGTTTAGAAAAAAATCTAAATTGTAGGGTTCGCAGCTACGAGTTTGGCTGTAGGCAGACGTATCTTTTTACCGACTTGGCCGCTAGCCTAAATAATACTATGTTAAATTCCAGACAGCTCATATCTTCCCTCCTATATTATCGAAATGGTTTTATCCATCCGTCCGGGGAGCAGTTGAACATAAACGCGGTTGTGGTCGAGTGGGCTGGCCTTTATCGACGTAAATGTCAGCGCTCGTCAACGGCAAAGGTCAGAGGGCGATTAGTAACTTGACACAGGGCGAGACTCGGTTAACCTCCATGTGGTTGACTGCTTAAACTTAGTGGCATTTTGCCCCCTGAAATCTATCCCCACCCCCACGTGTCGTCCTCTTCGCCTGCATAATTTGATGCATCACCAAGTGCTCGAAAGGGACTTCTGGGATGGGGAGGGGAAAAAACGATGAGAAGAACGTCCAACTCCATTACGTAAAGTGCACCCTATCATCAACTATCATTCTGATCTGTAACCGCGTATAAAATGAACCATATGAATGGTTCTGCTTTGAAATTTTAGTCATTTCTCTGGTGCATTGCACGTATACTGCATTGCCTTTACTGACATCTGCTCACTGCAAAATGGCCGGCCTGTTTCTGAAGGTCTGTACATGACGTGAAGGCAGTTCAATATTTTTTCATGGTGGTTACCAACCTGGAAGACCTGGCTATATCCGGGAATTTCAGTTGAACCTGTGCTTTTTCAACCCCAGCATTTTATTTTTTGTTTTTATGTTCTAATTCTGACTAATTGACAGAAAACTGATTTGACTAATAATCGGTTCCGCAATTTCAAATATTGAACTATTAATTTTTTTTAATACTTTAGTTTGGATAAGGTTTGTTAAGTCCCTGCGATAAATGTGCACATTTTTATTTCAACTACACTGTACTTGTTTTACAAGATTCACACTGTTAATCTAGCTATGTGAATTTATCATTGTTTTTCTGTAATTTGATAACTGTTTAACCTTGCCTTACGTGTAGCTTATAATGCATGTTTTGAAACTCATCCCTGGTTTGAAAGCAAGCTAATGGCGGGCGCCCTATTTCAACGAGCATACACTGCAGATACAGTTTAATTCTCACTTTAACTGGTTGGAACAACCTGCACCAGGAGACCCAGCAGCAGTAGCACACAAGGCTCTTATTGGTTCATTTAAGAGATTCTATTGGAAATGAGCAAGATTCCATTGGAAATGAGCAAAGGTGTGCACAATGGAGTGCACACCTTTGCGAAATCGGTGTAGGCCGAAATTGCAAAAGTTTGCACATGTCGCCCGTTGTCGTCATGGTGCCTGTTATCTAGCCAGTAAGTCCAGACATTTAGATGGTCAAGAAGCTGCGTCGTGATCAAGCGTCCCGGTATGAAGCCATGTTGTTTGGTGAAATAAGCTGGTTGTGGATCAGGTATAGTAACAGAGCCTGCTTCATACATGTTTCCATAACCTTTGAGCAGATCGACATGAGAGAGATACATGCATGTCGGTAGTTTAGAGGATCCTGAGCATCGCCCTTCTTGATAATAGGGATGATCGTTGCTGACCGCCAGTCTGTTAGGATGAAACCGACTGTCATGGAGTCACGAAGATGAAAGCCAGAGGTGAAGCTAAATGGCTGGCAAAGGTATTGAGGAAGATTCCTGGTATGTTGTCTGGACCAGCAGCAGCTGTGGGACTGAGTTTGCGTAAAACATAGTAAACGTTTGTAACGTAAACGTGAGCACATTTTCAAGTATGTGTATGTACAATTGTGATGTTTTTGTGCAATAATGGATGTGGATAATATTAAGGGGAATAAATTGATAATAAATATGCAAACAAATTCGTCTATTTTTATTTCAGTTAATATACATGTATCACCATATATGTTAATTGTCAAATTCTAGGTATTGTGAGTATGCTGGTTAATTGTGCAGACACATCATCATTGAAATACAATGTACATGAATAAGAAGCTATTCATGTTTTGTTTTATCAAGTATAGGGATGATATTGGATTTTAATAATGGTAAGTTTGGTGCACAGTAAGTGTTTATAGTCAAGATTTCGTCATTTTTGTAACTCCCTGAAAAATGTGTGTTACTGAACATTTTGAAGATCATGGTGTAATGTGTTATTGAGAAATTCTTAGAAACCAACACCTACATGTAGATGTATCATTGTGCCATAATGTATGGCATATAATGCCAAACTAAATGTCAGATTGAGCTACACTGAATATGAAGACTTGAACTTTGCATGTACCAAAACCTCGTAACGAAGAATGCCACTAGCCCTCTAGAGACCGGGGCACAGTATAATGGGTTGTGTCAGTGGAGCGTGTCGACTGAAAGTTATATACGATGATCGTTGCTGACCGCCATTCTGTTAGGATGGAACCAACTACCATGGAGGTCTCGATGATGAAAGCCAGAGGTGCAGCTAAATGGCTGGCAAAGGTCTTGAGGAAGATTCCTGGGTACGAAATTTGGTAGTTTGCGGATACCAGGTGGGGACAGTTTGTGGTTGGTTGGAACAATGTTTTATGTGGAATAAATATTTGAAAAACTGCATAAAGAGTTGATCTGAAAGTTTTCCAGAGATCGTCAATTGTGTGAGTGGTGAAGACGTTGGTCCAGGAAAATGAGGTGAAACAGGATGCTATGACTTCAACAGGCATGTGGAAAAAGTCAAAATGAGGTGAGATGGATTTCATCAAGTGTGAGTCAACAATCAATTTGAAGGTGATATGAGCAGTGGTCACTGTTTGAGAAAGGTGCATCAAAACAGAGGTCACTCAGAATGTTGGAGGCGTTGGTCAGGGCAAGGTCCAAGATCGTGTTGTCTCGGGTTGATGCCTGAACTATCTGGGTTAAGTTGTTCCGCCATGTGCTCTCCAAAAAGGGTTTACTGAAGTTGTCATTGGGTGCTGTGTTGTTGGCCCAGTCGTTCTTGGGGTAATTAAAATCACCACATACAAAAACAGGATGATCAACAATACAGTACATGTAGGTGTCTAAGGCATCAAATAGTCCATTGCAATGTCATATTTCGGATGATGGTGCCTGTAATCATAATGTCGATGATGCACATCTGGATACCTGAAACCTGTTTTTTTGCACATTTCCTTGTGAACACATGTGCAAGTTATCATGACTTAAACAGGGAGCGTCACCACTTAGTCATATACAATTTATACACCATACCACACATGGCCTACCTACATGTACACTGACCTAACAATGCACTTTCTGATTCATCTGCCCCTAAGCACCAGGCAATCACTGCCAACCTACGAGCAGTTGGAAGCAGCCTTAAGTAGCCCACTATATCATATGTTGGAGCAAGGGTAATACCAAATCTGGGACAGTCTGGAAACCTTGGAATTTTTCCTGCCCAGAATAAGGTGATAACCATGCATTAAATCATGATTAATATTTCCAGGTCTTACATGTATATATGAGAAAGAAGCAATTTTGAGCATGTCCAGCAAAGTCTACCAAACGACGTGAAATCAGATGCATGCTAATATTGGTTTCATAAGTCCAGGTTTGCCAGATTCTCCCATAATTAGTGGGTCACTTTCCGGCAATTTATTAAAATTGCAGAGCTGTTTCGTTTACCTACTTCTCCAGTCTCGTTAAAACTGCGGGCTTCTATTTGCTCGCAGCGATAATGGTGATAAGAAGGTTATTATCGAGAACAATGGATTTAATTATTATCCAGCATGATTTTCACTCGGAATTTCTCACGCACGAGTATACGGAGGGCGTGAAAAATCATGTGAAGGGGAAAAAACATGTTCGGTTAAACGCCCGAAAGTATATGCACGAAATCATAGAGCATATTAGGCCTATAATCTCATCAGTCTTCTGTAAGACTTTTTTTTCTGATGCTGATTGATGCTGACATTGTATGTTGTTGTTATTTTAATGCACAAGGTGACATCATTTAGCTTCTAACGTTTGCATAACATATGCACCACGTGACATTCGGGAAATCCGGGTTGAGTCCTGTGGTTGCTTCCCCTTACCATAATATACATTTGTTTAGAAAACAGATTCTAGCAAAGCTTGAGAAATTTGTAACAGCACTTGATGGTATGACGACTTTATAGTTCCTTGTCTCAGTCTTTGAGATCTCGGTGCGCATGGTTACGAGAAATTATTTTTGACTTCAATTTCATGTTTACTTCTCATGTGACTATTTAAGCCATTAAACTTGCGTGTTTATGACGGACCAAATTTGATACTGAAGGGACTGACAGGTACAGAGGTACTGGAGGCTGTTCAGAAAATCCGTTAAAAGTACTGTATATAAAACAAATCATAGAAAGTAGTTTGTGGACGAGTAAACAGGAAGTTACATGTTCACCTCAAATTAAGACTGTTCAAACTGTTTACCTGCTATTGAATCTGCTGGGTTTGATGTGCATTAAATTAATCAATCCTTTGCAGATTCTTAAATAAAGTACGCATGTTAATTAAAATTAAAAGAGGTTTAAATGCATGATTTACTTAGGTAAAGGCATCTTAAATTCGGCGTGTAAACATCGTTTAAAATTCCTTTTCTACAGCCATTGCATTTCCATTTAAAACGTACAGAATATTCGAAATGATTGTTTATCCTCTTAAGACATACTGCGTAAGCTCTTCTAGGAAGTTCTTGCGATTGTAAATCTTTGTTACATTCACTGCTGTTTATTTTATAAGCGATTCATTGAAGCAATTATGAGTATTAAAAAATAAATACTTTTTAAGTTTTTCGATATCACGTTACGCTCGTGCAGATTTCTTTGCATCAGTGCAGCTTTTGCTGAATTTCGACTAACGTTTTTGTGGCAGTATCTGCAATAGCAGTTCTCAAAAGAAGGCGTTGACGTGCTTTTAATTCGATGTTACCTTTAAAAATTATATTTTCAGATGTTGGTATCACTAGTTCTGGCAATCTGGGTTACCATCCTTAGATTGGATTTGAATTGTTTTGTTAGCCCGTCTTACAGACGTATTGATTGGAGGCGTAAATGCTTGTAATAGGGCCAGGTCTGTCGATCACTGTCAAAAGCTGGTTCTGCCCATGGATTTGTTAAATGCTCCAGAGAGATGCGTTGGTCTTTGTTTGAGGGTCATGTAATTGGCAGTGGCAAAAAGGCCAATGACGACTTCGGAATTCTCTTTAGTGTCAGGAGTTTTTATCATGGATGTCTGTTAGATCACTATGTCTAATATATACTGAACAATTACGGTATATTTAAAAAGATAAAGATCGTGTGCAAAATCGAGCTCATACCGTTTATTACTCTAACTTTTGTCGAAGAGAAAAGTAATTTTGCGAGAATTTCAACAGACTTGCATGCGTGTAATTCCCTGATCAACATTAAGGAATAAGGGTATTGGGCTTTCATGTTTCAGCCACAGATCGAGGACCGAAACGGGTTGCAGAACTTGCAGCTGAATAACAGTCTTTGTTTACACTAACGTATGTTATATGGTATATAACATGGCCTATGGACATGTATGCTGATTGTGGGGTACCAATTATACATGCGGAATACATATACTGTCAGTTATGGCAACACGAATCAGATATGACCATTTGAATCTTCTTGTCACAAAATCACTTAATTTAAGTACTTGTGTGGAATGACAAGCATTTCACCTTATTTTCCTTTAAGAATAGCTGGATTAAGGAAGTCTTACAGCCATATTGTCAAGTTGTTCGGATTGTTCTATTGGCTCATTTTGATGTATACCGATGTTCTTGGGAGCATCATTGCAATTTCAGCCTTGCACCACCTCTTCTAGTTTCTCTTCCATTATTCGTCCTGTCCACACATTCGTTTTTCCTAATCGTATTTGATTGTCTAAGGAAATCCGCCTTTTGTCACCTCCACTGTGGGGCTCAGACTGGAGAAAGCGATGACGAAAATTCATGACGTTTCAGACGTGACCGGCATACTCTTATTTGAAATTTTCACTGGCAAGTTAGCGGCATTCAGGAGTCGCACTCTGGGATACTATGGTACGACATAATGGACTTTTTGTTTTTCAATTTAATACAATTACCAGAAGAATTTTTTTTCCTTTCTGGTTGACCATGCAATTACTTTACGGCATATTTTCGGCCACACGCTCGTTACATATTTATTTTATTTATTTATTGAAGTGCTGACAGTATTCTATGTTAGAGTATAACCTTTACTATAAACCTTTGATGTTAAGTGTGTGCAAAGTCCTTTATACCGAGTGTGAAAAAAGTCTCCATTCAGAGCCTGTCAAAGATCTGTTATGGTTAATGCACCCAACATACATTGTACATGTACCCAGTGCCGGCTCGAGACTGTTTGGTGCCCTAGGCAAGACTGACAGTATGCGCCCCCACCCCCCAGTGATGTGACATGGAAGTTGAGTTTGGGGGATGTTTGAGTGGTAGGCCCACCGGGGGGTTTGGGGGGTATGGAATACCCCCCAAGGAAGAGGGGGGTACGGGGGTCCTCCCCCGAAAAATTTTTAAAAATGGGAAGCAAGATTATGAGTTTTGAGGCACTCTAAATGCGATTTTTCAAGCAAAATTTTAAAT